>JAJPUD010002591.1:156877-182590 GCA_023553655.1 Myrmecobius fasciatus
TCAGACCCACAGAAAAACTTCTACTATATCTTAATTATTGAAACCATGAGTGACGATTATTAGCATTTCAATTGATCAATCTTTCACAATGTGCCAGATGTCCAATCAGGTGACAGTAGACCAGTTTGCTAGCATCTTCCCTCAGGTCTTCTTAACAGGACACCTTGGAGAGTCTAAAGGAACTCACCTCACTTGGAAAAGTTTCAAATCACTGTCAACATTAGGCCTGTGGTGAGATTTCTGCCAAATTGAGGCTTAAGAGACACACATTTGGTTCCAATTGCAGATTCTTTTCTGCAAGACATTTTCCATAACTATGGCCTCATTCAGATTTTTGTCCTTTCCTTCATAACACCTTCCCAAAGTTTGCTTTAATACCAGTGGGACCATGCAGGTGCAAAGTATCAGAGTAATTTCCATCCACCAGCTGTTCACATCTGTCAAATGGGGTGGAGGGCCAGCCCCTTTAGAATTCAGGAATTGAGTCCACACAGCACGGCATGCAAAATCACCTGCCTATTGTCCCACTGTTGAGTGAACTGCCAAGACTTTCCAAACTTGGGTTTTTAATGATTCCTTTCATCATAGAAGAAGGAAGTTTGAAATGACTCTTTTTTATTTGCTTGCTTTTGGTTTGCAATTGACCTGAGGTTTCTAGATTTAAAACTTGGAGGGAATTCAAAGGTTAAGTCAAGTCAATAAGCATTTATTAAATTCCTAGTGTGTATAATTGGATCAGTAAATCAACTCAGACACAGGGTTTATAATTTAGAGGTCCTCTAGTCCAGTCCCTTTAGGCTGCAGATTAAAAAACTGAGATCTTGTAATCTGACATTACACAGGTGGTAGAGTCAGCATTTGAACCCAGTTCATTTGGCTCTTGAGCCTATGCTCTTTTTATTACCTTAAACAGTTTCTGGGCCCTCATGTTGCACTTGCAATTAAGAAGCCCTGAGATCAAACAGCGTCTCCAAATCTCATTTGGCTTTTCTGGGGGCCCTTAAAAGTTTTCTTTTCTACATTCACCTTTGGTAGTCTGCTGAAGTCTAAGAGAATAATGTTTTTAAAGTCATAAAAATACAGAGAGTTACAAAGGAAACCAATTATATTAAAATATAATTGTCAATTATTTTGAGTTCATGGACCATAGGTTAAGAACCTCTGTTTTAAGTATAGTTCTAATCCAGACGACATCTCAGGTTCTTAATATATTAATAGCATTTTTATTATTTTCATTCAATAGAACAAAACCAAAAATGGATCAGAGTACAAACGAATGCAGTGGGGGATTAGGGATACCAAACAAATCTGAATATAGAGTCAGATGACCCTGTTCTGCCATTTCTACCGTGACCTTCAAGACAAGTCATTTGCTCTCTCTGGGTCTTAATTTCCTCATCTGTAAAAATGAGATAAGGTCCTTCCAGTTCTAGCTCTCTGATCCTAGGAGGTTATGACTTTTTGTTAAGTTTAGGGATTTGGGTTTAGGGTTTGAAGGGATGTCATTTTTTTTTTTGTGGTGGTTGTGATTGTTGTTGCTGTTGTTGTTGTTATACTTTTCAGTGAAAATAAGCAGCTTCGGATACTTTCAATGCTGCAGGTGATGTAAACTCCCCTCTGCTGCTCTCTTAATAAAGATATCCCCTCTATTTTTTATGGGGTGAAATGCTATAAATTACTTCGGTAAGATGGCTCTATATCAATGATCCTTCTCGGTGACCTGGGAACGCCACTCCATTTCAAAAGGTTAATACACAAAACAAATATGCCCAAGTGATTCTGAGGCTCAATGTAAAACACATTTGTGGATTTTGTGATGTTTTCAAAGGCCTGACTATGTTTTAATGGGCTGTCACACACGGATGGTTATGAAAGGCCCACAATGAACAGAGCCGATAAGCCGATCTGATCTGAATTAACTACACAGGATGGTGGGCTTTGAAAATGAGTCTTAGAGAGGCAGCAGCCTTGAAAAGTACCTTTGCAGGAGATGCTGAGACAATTTGCCTTCAAGACAAGACAGCGTGCAGGCTGAGGGGAGTTAATTAGGGAACACATTTGTTTCAAGCTCCAGACCATTCTTCTTCTCAAAGGGACCCGGCCGAATAGACTTGTGTTTCTTGCCCATTCTTTTGGCCAAGTTCTTTAATAAGATGCTTTGGGGGGAGGCTTCAATTCCAGAGATGTTGAACACAGATAAAAACCTGGTAAATAATTTATGTCAGCTGGTAAGGTTGTAAGGCAAATGGCCACAAGTGGTCACAAAACCAATATTTTAAAAAGTAAATAATAGCATCTTTTCACTAGAGAAGAGAGACATCTCTATCTTTGAGAGAGCACCATAGGAGGAGAATTCAGAGAAGGCATCCTGTCAAAGTCCTAGTGCCAAATGCCCTCACCTTACCAACGTGAAAATTAGGGTCCTGAGTAGTCCTGTAACTTTGTTAAGATCACAAAGGGAGGAGGAGGCTAAGCTAGATAAAGCCCAGGTCTTCTGAATCCAAAAGCACTGTGCCTTCCATTGGATTACACAGCATCTCTATGAACCATGAATACCTATCCATGTTTGGACTGCTGACTTTTTAAAATGATTTCTGATGTTCGTTTTCCCCTTAACAAAATGAACCATCAGAAATCATTTTACTTTAATTTTTTTTACTTCAATTTTTACTTCAAAACTTTACTTTTACTTCAATTTCTCCATCAATTCAGTATCACTCTTGAATGATATATTTAGCTTATATATATTTAGTATTTACCTATGGATGAATATATTTATACTGAGTATAAGTTTCTCAAAGGAAGGAAATTGATTTTATTTCTGCCTTGCTACCCCCAATGTCTGGCATTGGATCTATCAGATAAGTGCTTAAAATGTTTATTTGCTCACTTATTTGAAATGCACTTATCTGTGTACATGCTTGTTCTTTTTCGCAGAAGAAAACATGAGGGCAGAGACTATTTTACTTTTGATGTTGTATCACCAGGGTCTAATATAGCACCTGGTGTATAATAAGCAATTAATAAAAGCTTATTGATGTTATTCATTTTTTTCCTCTCCTCCACCCCAATAAGGTCCTTGAGGGAAAATACTGTTTCATTTTTGTTTTTAAAACATACACTTAGGGGCAGCTAGGTGGTGCAGTAGATAGAGCACCAGCCCTGAAGTCAGAACCTGAGTTCAAATGTGACCTCATATACTTAACATTCCCTAGCTGTGTGACCCTGGGCAAGTCACTTAACCCCAATTGCCTCAGGAAAAAGCAAAAATAAATAAATAAATATTTACACTTAGAGATCTATGACATCTCAGAGGCTAACAAGTACAAGCATTTCATTTTTCAAATGAGAAACTGAGGCAGGCAGAGATTAAGTCACACAGCTATTACTGTGTGTTAGATTCAAATGTGGCTATTCCTTATTTTAAGGCCATTCCTCAATCTAGTAGGCTACCTGGTACCCCTAGTCCCCAGAATTATACATCACACATAATGATGTTGTAGGTGTTGTTAAGTCCTTTCAGTCCTGTCCAACTCTTCCTGAATCCCATTTTGAAGTTTCTTGGCAAAAATACTGGAGAGGCTCGATATTTCCTTAGTCAGCTCCTTTTACAGATGAGGAAACTGAGGCAAACAGTCTTAAATACTCACCCAGAATTACATAGTAAGTATCTGGGGCCATATTTGAACCTGCCATTCCCAGACCAGGCACTCCATCCACTCTACAACCTAAGTGTCCTTGCACCTGGTATACGATTATAAAATGTTTGTGATATTGAATTGAACTGAATCCCATAAAATATTAAGATATCACGTAAAACTTTTTTTACAAGTTTTTTTTTTTTCCTGGCTTTGAAAATGTGCCACTTTCTGGGTGGAGTTTTAGAAATGGATGATTTAACTTGGGTGCCAAGTTATGTCAGCTATGGCAGTTTCCCCTTAAAGAAAAAAAATCAGGGCCTCAGGTGATTCCAGGAAAGACATGATTTTTGTAAAAAATCAAATAAATGAAATGAGTAGTTCTCAGCACTACTCCCACTCCGCCATCCAGAACCTCTGTTGCCTGGAGCTTCCATAGTGGTTGATGAAATCTCAGCTCCCACCAGCAGGAGGTAAGAGACCAGCCTGGAATGACCTGCTGAATGCTTTCCTGCAACAACTCTTTCAGCCACTGTGAATAAACTATCATGAAATCATACATTAGGGAGCTAGGGAAGAAATAATGGAGTATGACTCAAAGAGGCAGGAAAGAGAAGGTTTGAGGGAGGGACGCTTTACCCTTCTAGAAGAAGCAAAAGAAGTAGAAACAAAGCCTGATCCAGCCCCAGTTTTAAGAATTCTATCTCCCAGCTTTGTTGGGTCAAATGAGATAAAATTTGTTAAGCACTTGACTTGGTAAACCTTTGAGAGAAATAATTCTCTCATATTAATAGCCAATTATTAAAATTGGGGAAATCCCAACTTTTTCTTCTTCCAGTCTTACTTTTTTTGTCCAGTCTTTGAAGGACCAGGCTGATGGAATAAAGGATTAATTTTCTCTTCATTCTGGGGTGTTGCTATTCCACTCAACTAGCTCAAATTTGGGTGGAGGAGATAGATTCTTTGTCTAGATTGTCCAAGGCTGGGAGCTGCCAGAGTAGGGGGATTGTCTCTCTGGCCCTGAGTGACGTGATCTCGGCCCCTCATGGAGTGAGTTCTTTTCTCTTTATAAAGTCCACCTGTCATTAATTGTTAATGGATCAGAATTGATTGCTACTCTCAGGAACACATTTTTTCCCAGGGCATATAATGCATGAACCGCCATCATAATTGTCTTTGGCATTCAAGGGTGCCATAGACCTCCTTTTATTAAAATGTTGACATTATTAAGAAAATGACTAATTACCCAGAAATTGTCTCTCAAACTTTTTAAATACCACACTTTAAAGGCACGATATAAACATTCACTCTTATTATTGTGATGATGATAATAATGCCAAAGAAATCAATCACGCTAGCAAAAATAAAAAAAAATACAACTTGAATCTCCCTTTTTATCTTTATTTTTTATTGGAACCTCTCATGAATTCCAACAAAACTGCTTTCCAATCTCTCTCTGCTCCCTCCCCTGTGTGTCAAGGACATTGTACTCCCCTCTTCCCCAAAGCCCCCCAAATTACTCTTGAAATGACAAAGTCACTTTTTTTGTTGTCTCCTCTCTTCCAAACCCCATTTTAAGGAGAGGTGTGAGAAACGTGGAAATAGCTGGAGATTGAGAGTCAGAGAATCTGGGTACAATTGGAGTTCTGCTGGAGGTGACCTTGAGCCAAACTCTCATTGCTTTAAACTTCTGAACCCTCTCTCTGCCTCTTCATATTTTTCTTAGGACCCTTTCACTGAATCTCTCTTCTGGCCCTTGTTATCCTCTACCTTCTAGCAAGGTTCCCATGAAAGAAGATTAGGCTCAAAACCAGATCTTGATTTGATTCCCAGCTCCTCCGCTTACTAGCTTTATATGTTATTTCACTAACCCCTAGGAAGTACAATGGATAAAATACTGAATATAAAGTCAGGAAGACCTGATAACAAATCCTATATACATTATACAGACATTATTAAGAAAATGACTAATTACCTAGAAATTATGTCTCTTACACTTTTTAAATATCACACCTTAAAGGCACTATCTAAACATTCACTCTTGTTTTGTTTTGATGATGATAATGCCCGAGGAATCCATTATTTAAGCAAAAAAAAAGACACCTTGGGTTTTCCCTTTTTGTCTTTATTTTTTACTGATATATATATATACATATATATATATATATATACTTAGAGTGTGTATATGTGTGACTCCAAACCTGACATCAAAACACACACATGTACTATATATATATATAATATATATATATATATAATACACATATATATATATACACATACACACACACACTCACATACATTAACTGTGTGACTCCAGACTTGACATCAAAAGACACAAAGACACACACACATGCACACTTACTATATATATATATGTATATATATGTGTATATATATATATATACATATATATATATATAGAGAGAGAGACAGAGAGATACTTCAAGTCCTAAATAAATCTAGAACTCAGAAGTCATTTCTTCTGATCTCTTCGAAATCATCCAGTCTACTCTTTGGTTTAAGGAAAATGAGACCCAAAATTCAACAGCTGGAAAATGACAAAAGCTGACATTGGAACTCACTCCCATAATGCTCCCAAACATCAACAGAAATGCCCTACTAGGGTTTGTCCACAGACTGCCATCCCCATTTCAGCCCTAACATCCTAGAGAACATAGTCAAAATAGCAGCACGCTTCCATACAACAGATTGGACAAAATGGCTAGGATCTTTCAGAAACAAACAAACTCATAAAAAAGAAGGGAATGAAAAAAAAACAAAACAACAAAAAAATAAAAACCAAGGCTAGGGTTTTTTTGACAGCTGGGATATAAGCAATGGAATTAGATGGCTAAAACCAATCCCGGGGAGCTATATTCAGACAAGAATCAAATTTCTGTGGTTTTAACCACAAAGCCTCTGTAGAGCCTATGTGACCTGACAACTCTACAACTTACTGGACACAATGAGGAGCAAAAGACATTCCAATGTTATCTAATAGGAAAATTATGAAATGGGTAATATTTGGCTTTTTACTCTCTTGGTGCCTCTTAATCAGCTTTAAACAACCCCATCCCCTTTCTCCCAAAAATTGTAGTTGGCATTGAGATAATACAGTTACTAAGAGTAGAAGTAGCACTAGTTTTAATCTGGATTCTTACTTCCTCTCTGGAGAATTTCCAGTGAAGGAATTGCCTCCACCAATGCAGACTATTAGGTGGACTCATCTATGTTTTCCAGTTGCCTAAAGCTAAGTGAATTGTTCAGGGACACAAAGCCAAAATGAGTAGAAGGGAGGACTTGAATCCAGTTCTTTCTAATTCTGAGGACAGGGTTCTGTCCACTCACCCAAGCTGGATCTCATTATATTCTGCTACTTGCTAACTTTATGACTTTACAGAAGTCACTTATGCTTTCATTGCCTCAGTTTCCTCATTTGTCAAAAAGCTGTGGGATGTCTCTGAGTCATGAACAAGACTGAAGGTCCTCAGTGATTTTACTTCTCTGAGTCTGTTTTTCCTCTTTTATAAAAAGAGCGGTTTGGTCAAATGATCTCTAAGTTCACTTTGCAAGCTCTGTGATCTCAATCTATGAAACTAGAATCCTAGAATTACATTATTATACAGTGCTCTGCGTGCATTAACTCATTTGGATTTCAGAAAACCCTACAAGGTGAGATATATATTTTTTCTTATCCCCATTTTATTTGTGAACAAACTGAGGCTGGAGAAGATGAGTGATTCTTCCAGAATCATATATCCAGCAAATGTAGGAGGTGGGATTCAGACCCAGTTTTTCCTTATTCCAAATTCAGCACTCCATGTATTAGAAGTGAATACTTAAAACACTCTAAATGCTGCCACATCATGGTGGTCTCTTCCATCATTCTTTACAATATCCCAAATTCTTGAAGCCCTCTCTTTCAACTGGTTTTAGGGCATTATACTTCTTGGGGACTCTTAGGGATTCAGTCATTTAGCTGATTAATCCATTATCATTCCTTGTCAAGGCATTGAGAGCATTCCCTAAGGGACTGAAAGAAAGCTAGTTAAATGTAGTTTAGGGAATGGAAGAAGAATATGGATTTTCAAAAACGATTTTTTCAAGCCGAGTGTTTTTTCAATGCAAATCACAACCATTTGATGATTTAGGATTGAAGGACCTTAAAGTTTGGCTGGGAAGGGCTTCAGAGGTAATATAGTTGCCCCTTCCATATTTCATTTTTTCCATTGTGTTTCAATATAGCAAAATTAAATAAGGATTTTGGGGAGTTTTGTAAAAGCTGCAAACTCAGGAAGCCCAGGAACAACACAGAAAAAGTTCAGAAACCCAGAAATCTCTAAAATTGTATAATATTGACATATTTTATCTTTTAATTACATAATAATTCCAATTTCTCTGGTATGGAGGAAGGGCCAAACATTTTTTATATGGATTTTCCAGAACATGAGAGCACTGCACCCCCAACTTCCATATTATAGCAGGGATAACTATGTATCTAGAACTTCTCAATTTATTGCTAATGAACTCATCCAAGGTAACAGAGAGAGTAAGTGTCAGATCTGGGATTTGGACTCACATACTATGAATCCATGTTTAGAATTACTATTGGCTATGTTTTTTCCATTAAGCCTACAATGGGGATTTGCCTAGAATACTACATACTTATTCTTTTGTTCATTTTTTTCTCTTGGAGGACAATTAACCCTTCTGGATGTCCACCAATTCATAGTTTCTCCTTCCTGCCATCTGATCTTTTGACCTCCTTTGCCAAGCCTGTAGAACTTTTTAAAGTTCCTGTTATGCCAGAATTAGCATAGTCTCCCAGTTTAAGTATTCTTACATTTTTAATTCTGAAATGGTAGATTATTATGATTCAAAGCCATGGAACATTACTCGGGAAAAAGAATATTAACTGGGAAGTGAAGGAAATGGTAGAAAATTCAGTTGCCACAGTAGATCAGGGAAGAAATTTAGGGCCAGGGTAATCTTTTCTGGGCCCCTCTTGATATATTGCTTCAGCGGCTTCATCTCCTACCAATGTTCTGGTCAAGGGTTCTGTTGGATGATGTGAACACACTACACTGACCAATCCATCAAAGCAATTATTCACTGTGACAGCTGCTATGAATTGACCCAGATTGTAGACATCAAACTAGTTCAGAAAAGACATTTGGGGAGAGAGGTCATCATAGAAAAAATGAGAGATGGGAGCACCAAACTGGATATTTCAAAAAAGCAGTTGTAGTTTGAAAAACCAGTCATTTTTAAGCAATTTGCTTCAGTGGTGCTGGGGAGACAGTGCAAGAGCTGGAATCAGGAAGACCTAAATTCAAGTCTCACTTCAGACATTACTAGCTACCATGAGCCTGAGCAAGACAGTTAACTTCTGTCTGCCTTAGTTTCCTGATCTGTAAAATAAGGAAATAATAACATCCACCTCCCAGGGTTGTTATAAGAATCTCATGGCATATTAATTTTAAAGTGCTTTGCATAGAGCCTGACACATAGTAAGTACTACATAAATATTATTTAATAATGATCATGATTATTATTTTAATAGCCATTATTTACTCTTTTATGTGGCTAGGGGTACAAGTACAAAAATAAACAAACCAAAACCCCAGAAAAAAGTCCATTCTGTGAGGGGGTCTACATTCTACTTTGGGCAAAGTAAGAACTTGTACATCGATATAGGAATAAAATGTAATTTGGACAGGGAGAGATTATTAGCAAATGAAGGCACCAGGGCCTAGGCTTCATGATAAAGGCAGAACCTTCAAAAGAGTTAGGGAACCATTAGGACACACCTTCCAATCCTCCAGATATTCACATAAGGACTTGATCCTATTATGGTGCTCTTAGATACCCCTTTACTAAATGACCTCTAAGGTTCCTTCTTGGTTAGCTAGGTGACTCAGTGGATAAAATGCTCAGGAAAACTCATCTTCAGGTGTTCAGATCTGGCCTCTGACACTATCTGTGGGATCTTGGGCAAATCACTTCATTCCTCTCAGTCACTCAATTCCAAAAAGATGCAAGTCCATTCTAAAATTTTATGAATCTAAGATCATAAATATTGGTGTAGGAAAGGACTTCAGATTCCCACTAGTTATATTTTCAAGAGTAATAGATGAAGAAGTTGAGACTCAGAAACATCGAGTGAAAACTATAGTCAAGTTTTAAATATATATAATATATATATATATATATATTTTTTTTTTTTCCTGAAAGCATGCTGAAACTGAAAGAGTAGCATTCAGGGTCATTTAAAAAACGTGCTCTTAACTTTTATTTCCCCTTTTACTGCTAGAGTTTAGTCCCAATGGGTAGA
This sequence comes from Myrmecobius fasciatus, assembly GCA_023553655.1. NCBI lineage: Eukaryota > Metazoa > Chordata > Mammalia > Dasyuromorphia > Myrmecobiidae > Myrmecobius > Myrmecobius fasciatus. The sequence goes on from JAJPUD010002591.1 coordinate 166,853, forward strand.
ACTGAAGCCCATGCCATGACAAGGACAAATGTTTAATAAGAATCTACCTTGAGGATGAAATCATTTCAGCTTGGCTAGACAGAGTGTAATTATCCCCAGTTTGTAAGTTCTATAATTAGCCCAGTTTCTTAGAAGTGAATGCTTTTAAGTCATGGATTTTGTAGGAAAATTCAAATGCAACTCTAAGAATATAACATATGCATTTCTAATAATGCTCACTTGGAGTGATTTTTATTTGATATGTCATCACTTGGTTATTCTTGACATTGAAGTGGACGAGGATGGCACAGGGGTGAAAAATAGCAGCAGCCATGACTTGCTGACATGGGCAGCCTTAGGGCAGGGATTTTTAACTTTTAATGTGCTATGAACCCCTTTGGCAAGAGGGAAATGCCTATGGACCCCTTCTTAGAAAAAAGATGCCTTTACATGCATAAAATAAAATTCATAAAGTTACAAAAGAAACTATTTTTCTATTGAAATATATTTATATTTTTTTTAAATTCACATACCCCAGGGTATGTACCTCCTGCCTTAGGGTATATTCATAAATACAAAGCAAGGTCACCAACCTCATCATCTCTAGTGAGAAAATGTTATTCAGAGAAAGAAAGATATGGGATGGTTTAGCAAACAATTATCTGATCATTTTATATACTAGAATGGCTTAATAAAAATTGTTCATTAGTTAAAAGCACTTCAAATTTCTTTCAATGCATTGCTCTTTTAAACAGGGTTGTGAACTTAATTTCTAAACAACAAATAGGATGGCTCTGACTTTGCAAACATCTCTGGTCTTTGTTTATTTTTGAAGGGCCATCTCCTCAGAGTTAAAAGTAGGGCAGGACTACTGGGGCTTTACCCTAAGGCACACTTTCTCCTCTTGGTGATGGTCCCCTAAATGGAAATATTTCCCTCCCTGTTAACATATCACTTTTTCATCTGAACTCTTCCAACAGTATTCTAATTAATCTTCCTGACCCGTCACTTCCCACTCCCATTCATTCTCCTTTAAGATACAAAAGTGATTTTTCTAAAGCATAAGTATGACTCTATCACTAATAAGTTCCTCCCTAATAAGTTCCCTATTACCTACAGGATCAATATATCAAATATAAACTCCTGTTTTTTTGTTATTTAAAGTTTTTAATATTCTGTTCCTTTCCTACATTTCCTTCCTCTCCTCCACATATAATCCATCTACAATGGACAGATCCTCAAATATGCTACTCTATCTTTTATCTCCATGCTCTTGGACTGAACACTCCATATTTTTGCAATTCTCTTCACCCTTATATGCATCTCTTAGTTCCCCTGATTTCTTGCAGACCAACAACTCTCACCTATTCTGAGTCCTTCCTTAGTTCTTTCAGGTGCTATTTCGTTCCTTTTGAGATTGCCTTCCCTCTATTGTGTGTTTATAGACATTCATACACTTACATATGCATATGTTTATGTATGTTGTATTATACACATACACATAGGTATTGTGGGTATTCAGATGTGCATATATTTATGTATATATTTACAACACTCTGGTAAACAGAAAGAGGTATTCATAAGTAAACATGTATGTATATGCATAATACATACACATTTACATGTGTATAATCTATATATAAATTTTGATACAGATGTGATACCCACATATATATACAGACACATACATATACATGTCTATCTATCTATCTATCTATCTATCTATCTATCTATCTATCTATCTATCTATCTATCGCATCTAATTCCTCATCTGCTTTCTTCCCCACTAGAATGTAACCTTTTTAAGGAGGATGAGGACTGCTTTTGTCCTTTTTGTTTCCTTAAAATCTAGCAAAGAGCAGAGTCTGGCACATGCTGACTGAGCCATAGAAATAGCTAGTTATTGCTCTATGTGCCTGGGGAAGCCATCTTAGTGAATTATGAATCCAAAAGAGCCAGTTACCCAATGAGGTGTATTCGAGGTTTCCATTATGACTTAATATCATCCTGAGAGCCATCCACACTATGAACCTTCCACCACTGTCTGATTACAACATGTACCCTTCCACTGTGCTCTTTTTAACCATTTTCATTAATAACCCAGAAGGATCAGCTCTTCACCTTGTCCCGAAAAGGCTGGCACATTTGGTATTGATCATGGATAAGTGAATATCAGGAGGGTCTTCTATGACATCAGAGTTCATCCCCACCAAGTCTAACAGACTCATCTATGCCTTTTCTGAGGCCCTAACACACAAATAAATGCACAAGTGATCTGCTCATTACCTAAGCAATGGCCTGCAGGGACAGAGGAAAGTAAATCTAGAAACAGGTAATTACACAGCTAACTTCCACTCCTAACCTTCCCCTTCCAGGCCATCCCTTCAGCACCTTTTCAGCAATGATTTCACATTTAAAGTCAGATACTTTTCAGAGAGGTCATTTCATTTAAACATTTAAGCATTTTCCTTTAAGAAAAAAAAAGAAAGTGAACATTCAATTTACATCCTCTTGACTTTGAGATAATGGATGGGAGAGGAAGGATCCAACAAATGGCTAGATATTGAACCAGAAAATGTGTCTTTCCTTCTGAAGGAATAATACCAATTATGTGCACACACTCACACACACACACACACACAAACACACACACTCACACACACATATACACCATGTCAAAAAAGGTCAGTGACTTACGGCAGGGTGTCCAGCACAGTAAGTGTAGCTGGCATGGGACTGGTAGTGCAAGCTTGCTCTTGGAAAGGTATAGCTGTTCCAAGCAGGTTGGCTGCTGTTCCACTGGGAGCTGAAGCCGGGACTCATGGTCACTCTGGATTTACTGTTTTGGTATGTTCTCACCGTGGAGCTAGACTATCAAGAAAAAAAGAAATAGCATGTCAAAAGAATTCTAGTCAATGCAGTCCGGCTGAACTGAGCAATATGAATTCCTGCAACAATAATAGTTAGCATTTATATTGTGCTAAAATCTGTGGTTTGCAAAGCACTTTTTATACACTTGAGCCTCGCAACAACCCTTAGGACATAGGTGGTATTTTTATGCCCATTTTATAGAAGAAATTGAGTCTGAGAGAGGTTTAACTGACTTGTCTACACAGCTAAGTGTCAGAGGCAGGATTGAAATCCAGACCTCTACCTACTGTTCCACCTGGATACCATGATCCACCTGTGATCATCTTCCCTAGGATTTTTAAGAAACGGGGAAGACTTACTAGGTAAAAAGAGAACATCGTATCTTCTTTCTTTTTGGAGTGAGCCCGGATGACAAAGTGCCAGGACTAATTGAAATGGATAGGATCTCAAACAGTTTTCTCCAGTTTCAACACAATTCCATCGTCTAAAAATGAGATATGGTTTAGTGATGCCTGTAAAGGTGACATTTTCAATTATAGGAACGTTCTTGCTTCCCTCTCCCTTCTGTGCAAATTGACTATTGCTTTCCCTGGGATGCAATAACCAAAAAATGGAAGAGTTGGCTAGGATAAGATTAAAGAACAGAATGGACTGGCGGGGTCTGGCTGCTCTCCTGGAAATGGGGATTTCAAATTATCTGAATCCTTTTCTTCTCCCCTTAAAAGAATCAGCAGCAATCTGAAAAAGGTCCAAAGTGACTAATATCCCTCTCCTCTGCTTTCTTTTTTCCTACTGTTTCTATAAAATGGGGATAATAATAGCATCTTCATCAAAATGGGTTTAAGATAATAAAATCTTTAAATGGTTTGTAAATGCATTGTTTTTGGCTGAGGCAATTGGGGTTAAATGACTTGCCCAAGGTCACACAGCTAAGAAGTGTTAAGTGTCCGAGGCCAAATTTGAACTCAGGTCCTCCTGACTTTAGGGCTGGTGCTTTATTCACTGCACCTAGCTGCCCCATCACCATCACCTCCACCTTCATCATCATCATCATCACCATCAGTAGCAGCAGTAGCACTACTACCATCACCACCACCACCATCATCATCATCATCATTATTTATATGAAAGCAGGACTAAGAAATACTACTCATATACTGCTAAGATTATTCCATCATTTCTTCTTCGCTTAAGAAGCTTGATTGTGCTTTCTCAGTATCTTTTATTATTAAATATCAACACTACAGACTGATAGTGTTTTAGAAGAAAGCACTTGTCAGTGTCTCCTGGGAAAAAAAGTGTTTTCCCAAATAGGATAACACTTCAACTTAGTTCTGTTTCTAAGGTTGAGTGTCCTAACAACTCAATTAGGAAAAAAAATGTTTATGCCATTATCATTAGCATGAGTAGGGAAGGGGAAATGGGTGTTGATGTATTAGGTTAGATCTGGAGATATTGAACACCTTGAGGAGAGCTAATATTAGAATACAGTTTGAATACCCTATGGAAATGAAAAGAAAAGTAACTCCATCATTCAGGAGTATTTTATTTCATTTCTAAAACACTGAGTATGTACTTATATTCTATAAAACATTTACTAAGGATATACTACAGGTGAAGCTGAAGTTTTGTGTCACTGGGAACACAAATATCAAAACAAGTCAGCAAGAGGAAGAGGAGGAGAGAAGAAAGAAGAAGAGAAGGAGGAAGAGAAGAAAGAAGGAGAAAAGAAAAACAAGGAAAAAAGAAGAAAATGAAAAAGAAGAGGAAAAGGAGGAGGAGAGAAAAGAGAGAAGAGAAAGAGAATTGAAATGAATTTTATTTCTGAGGCTGAAGAAAGTGAAGAAAAAGACTACCTAGTGAACAAGGTGAAAATGAAAGAAAATAAGTTCTCTTACTCATTACATATTTTTTGAATTTTAATTAAAATCTCTACTGGGCCCTGCCTTATCAGAAATTTGAAATGTAAATTAAAGACTGAAGAAGGAGCAGAAGGTAGTAGAGTGACAAAAATGAGACAAAAGGAAAAAGAGAAATAAGGGTGGAGAAGAGAAAATATCTTCAGGATACAAGTGACAAGAGAAGTAACCTTTCACATGATGGACAATTAGATTTTGCTAAAGAATCAAGTAAAGACAGAAATATGGTTCAGCACACCCACAAGAGAGTACAAATTGAAAATCTTAAAAGATATTTTATGGATAACCTTAAGATGAACATATACTAGAGGCTAATGATCTGAAGGAATATATGTTTCTTAGGAGATACAATTTGTTAGAAATGCTCACTGAAATAGAATAGCAATGCTTCTCCATGACAGTTGTAACATTTGGGTATGCTATACACTATAATTAATGTATATCCTGCTTGCAATTAATTATGGGTGATAGACACAGAAGGTGCAGTCTAACACACTATTTTCTTTGCTTTTGTGGCTTCTGTACATTCCATAATCGGGTTTCTGTTGTGACTTTAGTCAACTAAATACTGCCAGACAAGTTGGTTTTTATTCTCTTGAACTATTGACTTGGGAGAGCTCTCTTTGCAAGTTCCCTGAAATTATCATCATTCTCATCCTCTTCCTCTTCATCAATATGGACTTGGGTTTCATTAGTATAGAGAACTCCTAGGGAAGAAAATTCCCTTGATCAATGTAGATCTCCATGTTTTCTGCAACTTACTATCTTAGTGAGCTTCCTAGAGCACTGAGAGGTTAAGTGACTTCCCAAAGTTCCATAGCTAGTATGTGTCAGAAGTGGGACGGAAGTCCAGTTCTTCCTGGTTTTGAGACTAGTTCTCAATTATGTTCCTCTGCTTCCATATTCTTGTTATTGTTACTATTATCTATACATCTTTATGGTCAATGAAGGTGAAAAATGGAACCAGGACAAGTTGCTATTTTGATATTATTCTTTAGTGTCTTCTTCAGCAGACTCCTACCCAGGGGATTAAGATGACTGATTTTATATAACTGAATGTGAATATGGGCATGCAGGCTTAGCTTGTGAAGACTCATTGAAAGCATCCTAAGGACAACTCCAACAGTAAACAGGACGACAGGGATGATATGTGCTTCTTCTTTTTCGCACATAGTTTGGATTTCTTTGGATTCTCAGGGATGTTGTGACATTTGCATTTATGTATAATTATTTGTTTGTTATGTGTTAGTTTGGAAAGCGTCATAAATCTCTCATACTTGCCATATCACAGAATCACAGAATTTGCAAGTTGGAAGGGACCTCAAAAGCTAGTTAATATAGCCATCTCCACTAGATAATCAACCAATCAATCAACAATATGCCAGAAACTATAATAGGACTTTGAAGTATAAATATAATGGATGAAATAATACCTATTTTCAGGAAACAAACATGCACATAAGGAGAAAATAATATTTAAATAGCAAATGAGTAAATGAAAAGCAGATGAATTAATTAAATTGGAGGAAATCTGATAGAGTTTCATATCAAAGTCATCTAACTTGTTGCCTTAAAATCTCCAAGGAGAAGAAACCCAGTACCATTCTAGGTATTCCAACACATCTTTGGACAGCTCTCATAAATAGGAGGATTTTAGTGACATCAGGCTTCATCTGACTTCTTTTCTACTTCCATTAAGTTCTCCTGATACTGAGGTTATGGGTCAAATAGAACAAATCTAATTTGTCTTTCAAGTAAGAGCTCTTCAAATACTTAAGTACAGCTTTCTCTTCCTTAGTTCTCTCTTCTTTTTCTCCCTAGTTCCTTCAACCCATTATCATCTAATGGATCCTCAAGGCCTTCCCCCATCCTCATTATCTTCCTCTGGATACTTCCCTAAAATGAACATTAGAATTTCCCTACATCTAATGAGGGCAGAGTGGAATGGAATGATTTTTCCCTACTCCTAGAAATGATGCATGTTTTATTTAATGTAGCCTAACATGGTGCTTATTTTTTGATTACCATACTATAGTTATCTCATATTCAGCCCGTAGTTCACTAGATCTCCAGAGGAAAGAAATGCTATCTTATCAAACATTAGTCATTTTGTACTTGCAAAGCTCTTTATACATAGACTCAAGACTTTGTATTTATACCCTGAATTTTATCTTATTCTAATTGGTACCCTGAATTTTATCTTATTCTAATTGGCACCCTGAATTTTATCTTTCTTATTCTAATTGATACTCTGAATTATCAGTCCAAAGTTCTAGCCTCTCAAGATTCCTTTGGATCCTGATTCAGTGAATTTGTCATCCTTCCCAGCATCATGCCCTCTGCAAGTGTGATAACCATGTCACTTATTGCTTTGTTCAGATCAATGATAAAAATGTTTAACAGATCCATGGGGTGCTCTGGTACTCCTGCCATGATTAACATTGAACTATCAGTGATGACACTTTGAATCTAATCACCTAACCAGTTTTGAAATCTTCTTAATTGTGTTATTGTTCAATCCTTAATTCTCTATCTTCTTCACAAGAATACTATAAGAAGATAGATAGAACCAAGATGACAAAGAAAAAGCAGGGACTCCTCTGATCTCTCCCATATTTTCCTAAAACTACATTTAAAATAATGCCTAAAAACAAATTTGGGAGTGGGAGAATAAACACATAACAATTTTTAAGCCTGAGACAACTTAGAAAGTCAGCAGGAAAGGTCTGTCACACAGGGATGGAATGGTGTTTCATTTCCAGCTCCAGCACAGACCATACCCCAGAAAACTAAGAGCAGGTCTTAGGAGCCACTAAATCAGAAGTGGCAGCAGCAGCTTCCAGAGCTTGTTAAGGGATGTTAAGGGTGTTAAACAATTGAAGAGAAAGAGATTATGGGGGTCATGCTGCTAATTCTGGGGGCAGGACTTGCATGCGAAAATCTGGGTTGCCATTCTAGGTGGTAGTGCTGGTGTTAGGAGGAACTCTAACACATCAGAGGGCATAGAGACCCCAGTCACAGTTGCAGGACATAAAAGAGTGCATATGTTCCCTTAGAGCCCAAAGCACAGGCCAGTAAGTAAGTGCAACAGTAAACACAACTCTCCTTAGATCATATCACTTTGGAAGAACTGAAAACTTATAGGCACCATGGAACTAGCCCTAAAAACATCTGGACAAAATCCTGAAACTTGGAAAGCATACACTCCACCTTATAAGCAAGGTCCTAATTTAGCAAAGAGTTAAAAGTGAATAAATAAGCCAAAAAAATTGAGCAAACAAGAGAAAAATTCTGGCTATAGAAAGTTACTATGGTGATAAAAAAAAAAAAAAGATTAGAATACACATTCAGAAGACCACACAATAAAAACTACGCCTAAGCCTCAATGAACAACATGAATTGGTATCAGGTCATGAAAGAGCTCAAAAAGGACTTTTTAATGAACTAAGAGAGGTAGAGGGGGAAATGGGAACAGAGAAGAGGTGATGCAAGAAGATCAGGAAAAAAGTAACAAGCTTGATAAACAGGCACAAAAAAGATACTAAAGAAAATAACTTCATAAAAAACAAAATAGTCCAAGTAGTTAAAAGAAGTAAGGAGAAAAATATCTTGAAAAGCAGAATTGGTCAAATGGAAAAGGAACTACAAATGCTCACTGAAAAAAATTTTTTCTTAAAAATTAGAATTGCACAAGTGGAACCTAATAACTATGAAGCATCAATTAAAAAACAAAATCAAAAGAATGTAAAAAAAAGAAGGAAATCTACAATATCTCATTGAGGGAAAAGTCTATCTTGTTCTACAAGAAAGTAAGAAGAAAGGTAAAGGGGATAGAGGGTAGGGAACAAAAGAAAAGAGGACAGATTGGTGGAAGTAAAAGGCAGAAGTAAAACAATTTTGAGCATGGACAGGGTAAAAGGGGAGAAAATGATATAAATGGGCAAAATAGAATGGAGTAAAACATACTGGAATCATAATTACGGAAAAAATTACAACAAGATTCTTTGAAAAAGATAACATTCCTCAGATATATAGAGAAATGACTCAAATTTATATCAAAAAGACATTCTTCAACAGATAAATGATGAAAGGAAATAAATGGCGGTTTTCAGACAAAGTAATCAAAGCTATCTATTATTAGGTGGAAAAATGCTCAAAATCACTATTAATGAAATACAAATTAGAAAAAATCTGAGCTACAACTCCATATCTATCAAATTACCTAATATAATAGAAAAGGAAAATGAAAAATCTTGGAGTGTTTTGGGAGAGTAGAGACACAAATGTACTTTGCATATTGTTATATACTGATTCAACAATTCTGTAGAGCAATTTGAAACCATGCCTAAAGAGCCATAAAAACACTCATACCCTTTAATCAAGTAATACCACTACTATATCTGTACCCCAAAGAGATTTGAAAAAAAAAACGAAAAAAGGACCAATATGTACAAAAATATTTATAGCAGCTCTTTTAATGGTGGTAAATAATTGGAAACTGAGGTAATGTCCATCAATCATAGAATGACTAAAAAAGTTATTGTATTGAATATGATTGTGATAGAGTACTATTGTGTAATAAGAAATTATGAGCAGGGTGCTCTGAGGAAAAAAAATACCTGGAAAGAATTACTGATACATATTAAATTGGAAGAATCAGGAGAACATTGTATATAGTAATAGCAATATTCTTTAATGATCCATTGTGAATGATTTAGCTATTCTCAGCAACACAATAATCCAAGATAATTTCAAGACTCTTGAAGGAAAATTCTATCTCCAAAGAAAAAAACTGAGGGAGTCTGAATGCAGATCGAAGTATACTTTCTCTTTCCTTTATTTTTTTTTTTAATTTTACAACAAGACTAACGTGAAAATATATTTTGCATGACTTAATATGTATAGCCTATATTAAATTGTTTGTCTTCTTGATGAGGGGGCTTTAGAGGGAGAAGGAGAATTTGGAACTCACATTTTTTAAGTGTCAAAAACTGTTTTATATGTAATTAGGGAAAAATAAAATATTAAATCATTAAACAATAAAAATAAAATACTATAGAAAAGAATAGTATGCAACATTTTATTAAAAACTTTGGAAAACTCAAGGCCAAATTTATTTCCAGCATTTTTGTTTTCTCTTACTTAATAATCTTTAAAAAAATGAGATTTGCTTTCATGTTTTTTTCCTTGACAAATCTATACTACATTTGCAAATCCATACCATTTTTCTAGTTCATCATTAACCATCTCTTTAATGATCTATTATTGTGTTTTTCTGGGTATTTTGTGGGTATTAAATCTTGTAAAGATATATTGCCTTACCTTTAATGCTTCCTTACAAATTCTGGATCTATTAGCAAGTTTAAATGTGGGTTTTCTGTAGTTTCTATAAACTTTACTCAGAAAGTAATAGGGAACTACTGAAAATTTTTGAGCAAAGAACATGACATGATCTCATATATATAGGAAAGATTGTTCAATAACCAGTATGAAAGCTAGATTATAGAGGGGTAAAAGTATCTTTTAGGAGTCTCTTGTAATAATCCAAGAGGCTAGTAATAGGGATCTCTTTGGTACCAAAATAGTGAGAATAGAGAGATGTGAGACATACAGGCTTTGCAGAATTTCGAAAACTGTGGTGACCAAACGAATATACACGATTATGGAGAGAGAAGAGGCCAGATAAGAGCAAGGTTACCCACCTGTGAAGCTAAGCAAATGATAGGGTCACTGACTGAGATGAAAGTAATAGTGGCAGTACAAGGTTAGGATAAAAGAAAAACAAACCAATTGGATGAATCTAAACTGGGAAAAACAAGGAGAACTGGGGTGGCTTGGGCAGGTCCTGGACAATCAGCCAGACACTGTACTGGAATTCTCCAATATTATGGTCCTGATTTGATTATATATATTGCCAAGGCTACTATTAAAAAAAATCACTCTGGAAAATGTCTTAACAGAAATTATAACAATAACAATTACTTGCAGTGAACGGACTTGAGTTTTTGCAAAGTGCTTTCTCATATGAGATCTTATTTCAGCCAGAGTTAAGGAAAGTTTTCACATCTTTTTATAAGGATCATAAAAATGATTTTTAAATATCTGCATATATGTTATAGGCTCTCTCCCCAACCCCAAGTATACATACATTAAGTAGAATGTAGGCCCTCTTAAGGCATGAACATTGGATTTTTTTTCTTATGCCCCCTAGCCACTCGTACAGAGCCTGACATATAATAAATGCTGCAGAAATAGTTACTGAATAGAATCATCAGCACCATTGCTTTCAATAGAACCAGGAAGAAGCCAAACTATGTTTGGCACAAATTCAGTTGAGGTTGTGGGGAGCACAAAGGCATTAAGGACACCTCTCTAAGGGGAGAGAGTGAACAGATTTAGACCTAGAAGAGATCTTAGAGACCATCAAATCCAGTCCCTTCATTTTATAAATGAGGAAAATTAGGCAAGGATATAATTTGCTTTCTGTAATATAGTAATTTCCTAAGGGAAGACTTGAACTAAAGTCTTGACTCTAAATCCACTAAGCCTAAATGCACAAATACAATGTGGTGGTAAGTGCTGAGGGATGGGGTCATACGCAGAACAACTCCATTGACATGTGAGACACCATATTCCCCAGAAGCCCCAAAGGTTAGTTGCACTTGGGCCTTGAGGGACAACATCAGACTTCAAGGCACACTGCTAATTGGTACTTTGGGGAGTCATTGTAGGTATTTTTCCTTCTTAAAACTAAGAGCTCTTCTCCATTTTGGTGCCCAGGGAAGAGCCCTGCTCAATTCATGGTAGTGCAAGCAACAGCCATACTCTGTGGAAATGAGTTTTACTGTCTCCTTTGTCTCTTGTCTCTGTCTCTCTGTGTTTCTGTCTCTCTGTTTTTGTTTCTCTGTCTCTTTTTCTCTCTATCTCTCTGTCTCTTTTTCTCTCTCTGTCTCTGTCTCTGTCTCTGTCTCTCTCTCTCTCTCTGTCTCTGTCTCTGTCTCTCTGTCTCTCTCTCTCTGTCTCTCTCTCTCTCTGTATGTTTACATTTTCCTCAATGTCTAAAGGACTTTTCAGTTAACAAATTCCATGTTAACATGAAGTTCACAAAGAGACAAAATGACTTCCTGGGTGTTTACTTTCCACAGTGCCTGTTAGGAAGTCCAAAAGGAACAATTTCCACCCCAACACTCTCCAAGTTTCAAAAGGTTTTTCAGACTTCTGTCCCCACCCCCTATCCCAAGCAAAGGCATCCTGGTTGGTAATTTCTAAAGATTTCACTTACAGGGAACCCCCAAGCAGAGTGAATGAACACTCAAACCCACACCAACCCTCCCATTATTCACTGTGTGAGACAAGTGCTTACTTTGTTCATTGACAAAGGTTTGAGAGGGGAAAGTAGGGGACGGGGGAGAGGCTGACCATGAAGGAAAAGAGGCTTCTTTCAAATAAATTTCTGTATATGAATCTCAATCATTGATATGCAGAGGGAAGGAGGTTGCACAAGGAAATGGGAAAAGTCCTCTCCCTACCCCACCCCCTCAATGGAGGAACAGAAAATTTCTTTCTTTCTTTGACATATTAATTATTTTTTTCTTTACTTCCCCAAAAGGAGTCTTATTCTCAGCCTCAATTGCTTGACTTTTCTATAGAGGGCAAGGATCTGTGTGTTTGTGTTTGTGTGTGTGTGTGATTGTGTGTGTGTATGTGTGTGTGTGTGTGTGTGTTTATTGTTATTTCTGAAAGTACAGGATGCTGGCAATGTGCTTATTGGATTTTCCTATAGTTTTCTGAATATCAGAAATGTAACTGAATAACACTTGATAAGGGCAAGAATGTGTGTGTGTGTGTGTGTGTGTCTGTGTGTGTGTGTGTGTGTGTGTAGGTGTGTGTATATGGTAGAAACTGAGAAGACAGAGGCATCTTCCAGGAATATCTTCAAAATAGAACTCAATCTCTTTCCTATTCCTGTTCCTAAGTTTCCAATTTCTATTGATGGTGCAATGATCCTCTTGACCACCCAGATGGGTGATTTGAACTTTCCAGTCACATGTAAATATTTGTTCTCCCTCAACTTCATAGGTATGCATAAAAAGTGGACCAGAACTCTGAGGAAGCACTCCTACTGGCGCTTTCCCATCAGGGCAAGGAGCGTTCCCCATGCTATGCCTGAATGCACATATACTGACTATCCAAGCTCATGGTCAATCTCACTATCCATTCATTTGATGAGTTCTGCCCTTTCCGCCTCCACAACATGTCCTGTATCCATTCCCTTCTTCCCGCTACTATAGGAGCATCCTAATCACTCTGCTCCCCTTATAGTTCCTGCCTGTAAAAACTATCCAATCTAATCTGTCTTCCAAACATGCACTAAAATAATCTTTTAAAAACATAAATTCAATCACAATGTTACTCCCTATTAATAACACACACACACACACACACACAAACAAAATACAAAAATCAACTCTTCAAAATTTCTCTATTAACCTATAGATAAAAGCCAAATTTCTTAGTTTGGTAAATAAGAACCTACTCTGTGGTTCTTAGCTCCCTTTGCAAACTAATTTCAAACTAACTACTCCCTTTCAGGAACTGCAACCATGAACTGCTCTCTGACACATGATCTTCCATGGTGATATCCTCACATAATTTCTCTCCTATACTAGGAATAAATTGTCCCTTGGTTTCTACCTTTTGAAATTCTTAGCTACCTTTAAGACTCAGCTCAGATGTCTTTTATCTACTCTGTAAAGTTTTTCCTGATCTCTCCAGACGCTATTATTCTTCACACCTCCCGTATGCTATTTTTTATCTACTTTTGTTCAGTGGTTTTCAATCATGTCTGACTTTTCATGGCTACTTTTTGGGGTTTTCTTGGCAAAGATATTAAAGTGGTTCTCCAGCTTATTTTACAAATAAGGAAACTGAGGCAAATAGGGTGATGTGATGCAGTCACACAGCTACAAAGTAGCTGAGGCCAGAATTAAACACAGAAAGAGAAGTCTTCCTGACCTTCCAAGTCCAGCACTATCTATTGGCCACCTAGCCTCCTGAATTTTCATCTATTGTACTACTTTACATATACATATCATAACCTTCTCGGGGCATGTTAGCTTCTTAGAGGGCAGGAAGATTTTCACTTTTCTCTTTGTATCCCCAACAGTAACACTGTGCTTTCTCCATTTCTCCATTGCTTAATACTTATTAGAGGTCACTGAATTGCCCTACCCTGGAGATGGAAGGAATCTGTTTTAACGGAAATCAAATTTACCTGAATCTATTGCCCTATCAGGAGCAATGTTCTTCATATGTAAATAACATGCTAAAGCTTGTACTTAAATAATTCTGGGACTCTGCCAGATCATGGGTTTTGACCCCATAGTCTCTCCCATTAGATTATTATCTCTTTGAGGATAAAAGCTAGTTTTGTCATTTTTTGTATCCCCAGAACTTAGTACAATGCATAGCACATAGCAAGAGTACTTAATGTTTGTTGATTGGCTGAGTGACTGGTAAACTCCTTATTATGATAGAAATATCTACTTATTGATAGTTAAGAAGTATTTCTTAATTAACTATCAGTTCTACAAAAACAAAGAAAAGCAAATGAGTCTCTGTTCTCAGAGCTCATAGTCTAATGGAGATGCACATTAATTACTATGTAAAAAGAAGGTATAAAGATACAGAAAAACAGAAATAGAAACAGAGAAATGGAGACAGAAAAAAGCATAATTTGAAAAGATCAACAGAAGGAAGGCACTATTAGTATTTAAAAAAACCTTTTTTTTATTTTTTATTTTATTATTATTTTTTTAGAAGATGGGATTTTGAAGGAAACCAGGAGACAGAGATGAAAAGGGTAAGGATTCTGGGCATATAGAATAGTTGGTGAAAATATATGACATCTTTGCTTTTGGTGACAGAGACAAAATGGTAGAATAAAACAGGAAATCATCTGAATGCTCCAAAATGTGCTTCCAAACAACTACAAAATAAAACCTCAAAATGAATTCAGCAGCTGCAAAACCAACAGAAGGATGGGGTGAAAAAATTTCCAACCCAAGACAACTTAGAAATTCAACAAGAAAGGTCTGTCTCACCTGGGTCAAGAAAGAGCACAGTCCAGTGCAGGAGGCATCTGGCAAGCCAGCAGCAGGTTGCACCCCAGCAAGCCAGTGGCAAGGCCCCAGACAAAGGCACAGTTCAGACCTTGTGACCCTGGTATAGCAGGGCAGCCAAGTGGCCCTGTACCCAAGGTCCAGCAGACCAGCCATGACACCCTGTGGCCCCAGCACAGCAGGTTAGTGGGGAGTTTATGCTCTTCCAGTGCAAAAAGCTTCGGACAGTTCTCCTCCATCCCAGGAGCAGAGCCTACCTTTAAAAGTCATGAAACGCTCTGGAGAAATGAACAACAACAAAAAAGAGATGGGATGATATAAAAATTTTAAAGATGAGAAAGAGGATTTCACTGGGAGAAGAGGGAAGAAAGGGGTAGAATGGAGTAAATTATCTTACATGAAAAGACACAAAAGATTTATTTTAAAGGAAGGAAAGTTGGAGATGTGATGAACATTTCTTGCACCTTACTCTTACCAGACACGGCTCAAAGAGGAAGTGGTATATATACTCATTTGGGTATAGAAATATGCTTTACCTTATGGGGAAGTAGAAGGGGAGAGGATAGGAGAAGGGAAGAAGTGAGAGCAGATTGGGAGAGGCAATGAGGCAGCAGTCAGAAATAAAACACTAGTGAAGAGGGACAGAGTGAAAGGAGGGAGGGAGACACACACACACACACACACACACAGAGAGAGAGAGACAGAGAGACAGAGAGAGACAGAGAGAGACAGAGAGAGAGACAGAGAGAGAGAGAGACAGAGAGACAAAGAGAGAGAGACAGAGAGAGAGAGAAACAGAGAGAGAGAGAGAGAGAGAGAGAGAGAGAGAGAGAGAGAGAGAGAGAGAC
>JAJPUD010002591.1:190548-255499 GCA_023553655.1 Myrmecobius fasciatus
TGTGTGTGTGTGTGTGTGTTTGGTTTATGTCTTCTTTCACAACATGGCTGATATGGATATATGTTTTACACAATTACATGTGTACAACCTATATCAAATTGTTTAGTGCCTCAGAGAAGAGGGAGAGGATTTGGACTTAATTTTTTTAAATGAATATTAAAATTGTATTTCCATGTAATTTCAGAAAATAAAGTATTATTCACATTTAAAATAGAAATGTTTGACATGTAGAAATGTATTGTCTTGTAGGAAGATATAACAAAAAAGCCGATATCTCTCAATTACAAATAAATGGGAGTAAAGCATTAGAAAAATGAAAAGATAAGAGAGGACTCTGTTATGAAGGACTTTGAATGTCAAACTAAGCAGAGGATATTATGTTTGAACCCAGAAGTGATAGAGAACAATTAAAATTTATTAAATAGGATTGACATGGTAAGACTTAAACTTTGAGGAAATCACCTTGACAGCTAAATGGAAAATGATTTGGAGTGGGGAGAGATTTTTTTTTGTTTGTTTCATTTTACAGGGGACAGAAGAACAATCAATGCAATGGCATTTATCAGATATTTCATGTTCCATATACTGTTCTAGACTGTGTACAAAAGCTAACTGCCTTCAAGGCAATCTAGTCCTCTTCTTCTATCCTCTATAAAGTGAAAATAATAATAATTTGATACAATTATGTAGAAATAGGGATAATAGTAATGAAAGTAACGTACTTTACAAGGTTTATTGTGAGGATCAAATATTTAACAATCAAGCCCTCAGGAAACTATAAAGAGTTCCATAAATGTTAGCTCTTAATACTATATGAGCCAATATCAGAGCCAGGAAGAGCTGACTTCAAATCTGATCTGACATTTACTAGCTATGTGATTCTGGGCACATCACTTTAGGCTCTTGTTGTTCTAGTTACCCAAGACTGAAATTTTTACCTGCAATGGTAAAGGGATTTTTCTTACCTGAGAGGTCCCTAGATCAATGAAAGCACAGGTCCAGTCAAAGAATTTGAGAGGGGGAAGTAATCTCAGGGGCCATCTAGTCCAACCCCTAAAAGAAAGAAATCCCCACTATAACAATCATGCCCCCAAAGTCCCTACTCCTCCCCCTATTACTCCTATATGTCTCTTCAACAATGATATGGAATTGTTTTTTCACTTCTATACAAAAGATATTCCTTTATCAAGAAGTCAGCAAAAACTTACTGAGCATCTGCAGTATTATTCATGTGAGGGATACTATGCTAAAGTAATGCTCTAATTTTTGAAATAAGGAAAAGATAAGAGTCTGACTTTTAAAGAACTCATCTGGTTGGTGGATAAAGGACACACACAAATAATTATGCAATTGACTCTGGATAAATGGCACAGAGGGGACATTCAAAACCAGAGCAAGTATGGGCTAGTTGCATAGAAATCAATATTCCCAGGCTGTCACTCTCTAGGTCTGGGCTGCACCTACCCCACCCCCAGGGACTATTGAGCTCCTCTAAGTACTTTGAATATCACCAAACCAAGTATGAGACAGAAAATTAGTACTATAGGATTGGGAAAGAGAGTCATTATGATTGTACCATTGGGAGACAGGCAAGACAATGATCTTGCCAAGAATGATGGGAAAATGAGATAAATAAATACATATACTTAGAAAGTTCCCAATAAAAACAGTGAGGTTCTTATAATCACACTCCTGCATGATCACTCAAATACCATGTAAAAGGAAGAATAAAAATCTAAGGTTAGAGCCTGGGAGAAAACCCCAGTGAGAAGGAAGCATTATCCCTATGGGAAAGTTAACAAAGAAATAGCAGTTCTCTTTAATTGGGAACTTACCAATTAAGTGTTTACAATTGAATGTAATTAAATGACTTTATTATTGTTTTCTAGTTATTTTACATATGTTTCAGCATTTATTAAGTGTCAACTGCATGCAGAGACCCAAAGTTTAGATAAGCCTAAAAATGGAGACAAGTGATACCCGATTAGGAAAAATAAGGATGAACTAAAGGTCCAAATAATGATCAAGGTGTCAAGGAGCTGAAAGTCTTGATAAGGGGAAAGGGTAAGCTTTGTGTGAAAGACACAGTAGGCAATATGTAATGGTTGGAAACTTTAGTCAGAGAGATAGTGGATTCTGATATGTAAATACATCTATGTGTGGCTGAAATGGAGTACTGGTTATTGTGATTGAGAAAGATGACATTTCTGTTCATGTTGTTAGAAGGCTCATTAACATAAATATTGAATGCCCCAAGGATGATGGAAGGCAATTGAGTAGAGAGAAAGATTATGTCAGGTACCGAAGTCATTGAGACAATTCAGAAAATGACTAGGAGGTTGATGTATGTAACAAGGAGGAAGGGTAGCATAATATACAAAGAGAATATATCTCTCTAAAGAATGGTCATTGAATAATGGTAGTAGAGAAATAGTCTGAAAGTGGAAGTGGGGAACAAGGCGATGGCCAGTTCTCTTCCTGCCTGTGAACTGGGAGTAGTAGAAAAAGGAACAATTATCAGTAGGAAGAAGTGAAAGATATCTGCTATCCTTGGTAAGACTTTTCCTAATAACCAATCTATAGTTTAGCCAATTTTCAAGGCCTTGATGACATTCTATCTAATTAAGGAAACCATCTCCCTTTAGTCTCTCTTTTCTGGTGAATCTCTTTCTTGGATAGTCAGTGTTAGCAAATTAGGCTGATTTCTTGCATATCCATAAAACTTCATAAATAGGATTGTGGGATCATAGATCTAATGCTAAAAGGGATCTAAATAGCTATGAAGTCTAATATATTCATTTTACAAATTATGTGATTGAGTCCAGGGAATTGAAGTTATTTGTTCAAAGTCATAAATAATAAGACTCACAAATGGAATCTGAACTCTGACTCCAGAGCCTGGGTGCTTTCCACATGTCTTTGTTGGATAGGTTTCCATCTCAGTCCAACAGAATTTAATAATTTAAAATTTAATCTCTTTAGCAATCAATCAACAAGGACTCATTAAGCACATAGTAACACATCATTCTTTGGATTTTCAACATACAACAAAGCTCCTAGCACAGGGTAGGTTTACTGACTGACTGATGACCAGACACTGCATTATACTCTGGAATAAAAGCCAAAAGAACAAAACAGTATGGAATAAAATACATACTTTTATATTAGTGTCTAAATGTTCCATACTTTCATCTTACTTTTTTAACTAGAGCATAGCATCCTTGGGGACAGAAAAAACAAACAAGCAAAACAAATCATCACTTTTACTCCTGTATCTTTTAAGACTCTGAGTAGAATGTTGTTCAGTCACTTCAATTGTGTCCAACTCTTCATTACCACCTTTGAGCTTTTCTTGGGAAAAATACTGGAGCAGTTTGTCATTTCCTGGTCCAGCTTATTTCTCCCAAAGAAGAAATTGAGGCAAAATAGGATTACGTGAGTTGTTCAGGGTCACAGAGCTACCAAATGTCAGATGCTAGCCAGTCTTGAACTCAGGAAGTTGAATCTTTCTGACTCCAGGTCCAGCTCCCTATCCATTGAACCAACCACCTGCCTGCCTGCTGAGTAATAGTACGTGCTAAACAAATCCTTGCTGTTTGAATTGCCTGAAACTCTCTACAAGGAAGCCCAACCAAAGATAATGTGGAGACATAAAAAGGGAATCCAAATTCCATTGAGGTAGCACAGTGAATCAAATAAGGAAATAACACTTTTGTGATAACCTCTTAGTTAAATGAATGTGATGTCATCAATATGGGAATTTCCTTTCTTGCCATAGCTTACAACTTAGCAGTGTTTGTCCTTCCCATGGGATTTTTATTCATTTTTTTTCATCAGCTCGCTACCCAGAGTCCATATTCAAATCCTAGTTCTATAATTTACTATCTGTTGGAACTTGGAGAATAATAGCCTATATTATAAAGTGCTTAAAGATTTGCAAAGGGTTTTTACAAGTGATATCTCATTTCATTGTCATCTCTGAGAAGTTGATTCTATTATTATTCATTTTATGCAAATGAGGAAACTGAGTCAGATGGAAGTAAAATTAATTTTCCAGTAATATAGCTAATAAATATCTGAGGCTGGATTTGAATTTATATCTTTTTCATGACTGTATCCACTGTGTCACCTAGATGACTCAAGTCACTAAATCTTTCTCAATCTCAGTTTCCTAACCTATAAAATGGATGAAATGGACTCAATGAGCTTTCAGTTCTCTTTTGTCTTTAAAGCTGTGTCCCTTGATTATCTTCTTTCAATATATTGAAAAAAACAGTGGAACACATGAATTATCCAAGAGCTTTTGATCAAGTCATATGCCAAGTTCATCTTTTCCTTATTCTAATAAGACAGCTCACATTTTTTTCAATATGAAACAAGTTTTAGATAAAGGGTAAATTTATATATAATTATCCCCAAAACATTTTTTTCTGTTATACAAAGAAGATACTAGGTTAAAAATATCCCATCCAAGCCTTTTAGAGTTATATGGAAAACAGATGCATTTCCCCATAAAAGAACATATTCCTTTACAGATGCTATCAGAGACAGTCTTCTGGTTCTGTGTGGAGACTATGACTTGTGAAAGAAAGGTACAACATGACTTTAATTAGCACAGGCTTTCCTACAAATTGCTACTCATCATATTTTCTAGAATTCACTGGCTCAAGATAACAGATGGTGATGGTATAAATTATATAAAATAATTAAGATGTGCATGATTAACATATTAAAACATTTATTCACAATATTAATGATGGAGGGAGAGAAAAATTAAGAGAAAATGATTATAGAAAAGAGATATATTTCACAAAGAGATTCAAATCAGATTTGTTGTTGCTCAGTCATTTCCAACTCCTCATGACTTCATTTGGTATTTTCTTGGCAAGGATAATGGAATATTTTGTCATTTATTTCTCCAGTTCATTTTAGAGATGAGACAAACAGATTTAAGTGACTTGCTCAGAAGAGCTAGCTAACATCAGGGCAGAGCAAGAACCCAGGGCAATGTGGTATCTGCCTACTGGGAAAATCTAGCAAGAGGCTCTTAACCAAAATACAGTAGCATTGGATACTCTATCCTGGTTCATAAGCCAGTGTTTCAGCAGACTAGCTGTGAGACATCCAACACAACTAGAAAAGGCAAATAGTGACCCCCTGAACTCTAGAATAATGAGGGACTTTGCCATGCCCACCCAGCATGGGGAAAGAACACAGCAGCACCAGCACCAGGGCAGATGAAGCTGCTGTTGCCCATAGAGAAAGCTTGGGACAATCTCCTCTTTGCCATAAGATGAGACCTCAATCTTTAAAAAATGAACAAAAAAGCAAAAACAAAAAACAAAAAGCTCTGACCATAGATAGATTTTTATGAAAACAGAGAAGAGCTGAGAAGTGCTCAAACCCTGAGGAAACTAAAGGCAAATTGTCTCCAGATAAATCTCTAAAGAATGATATAAGTTGGTCTCCATTCCACAAGGCTCTCTTGGAAGAATTCAAAAAGGATCTTAAAAGAGTTAGAAGAAAAATGAGGAAAGGAAATGAGAACTTTGCAGGAGATTTTGGAAAAGGAAACAGAAATTATTTGAAGGAAACTCCTTAAAAATATTTAGCAAAATCAGGAAAGCATATCTCCTTATAAAATAATTCAACAAAAAATGAAAAAAAAACATAACTCCTTTTTACAAAATAGATTTGACAAAATGGGAAAAGAAAACAACTTGTTGAAAAACAGAATTTCTGAAATGGGAAAAAAACAATGAACAAAACAACTCATTTAAAAGTTCAATTGGCTAAATGCAAAAGGAGATTTAAAAAGTAAACTGGAGAAAACTAGAAGTTAGAATTGAACAAATGGAAATGAATGACTCAATGAGACATCAAGAATAAATCAAACAAAACCAAAACAAAAGAAAAAAAGGAAAAGAAAATGTAAAATACGTCATTGGAAAAACAACTGATCTGGAAGAGATCCAGGAGAGAGCATCTAAGAATTATTGGACTACCTGAAAAATATGATGAAAAAAAGAGCTCAAACAACATCTTTCAGGAAATCCTCAAAGAAATCTGCCCTGATGTCCTAAAACCAGAGGGTAAAATTGGCATTGAAAGAAGAAACTGATCATCTCCTGAAAGAGACCCCGAAATGACAACTTCAAGGAATATCATATCAAGAATTATCATAATTCTCAGATCAAGGAGATTATATTGCAAGCAGCCAGAAAGAAGCAATTCAAATATCAAGGAGCCACAATCAGGATTATCCAGGATCTAGCAGGTCTCACTCTAAACAATTTTATATAATATTCTTAAGGGCAAAGGAACATGGATTGCAACCAAGAATCAACTATCCAGCAAAATTAAGCATTATCTTTTGAGGAAAAAGATGGACATTCAATCAAACAGTGAATTTCATTTATTTATGATGAAAAGACCAGAGCTAAACAGAAATTTTGATTTTCAAATACAGATTTCAAGAGAAGAATAAAAAGATAAAAAGGAAAGAAAAAAAAAAACAACTGTTTCCTTTAAAAGTTAAAAAGTTTATATCCCTATATGGGAAGATATGTTTAACTCTTGAGAACTGTATCTCTGTTATGGACATACTTAGAGGATGTAGGTATAATTTGATTTAATTGTGATAATATCAAAAAGAAACTAAAAGTGAAAAGGGGATTGTACTGGAAGAAGAGGAAAATGGAGGTAAAAGGGGTAAATTACATCTCATGAAGAGGCAAAAAAAGACCTACTACAATTGAGGGAAAGAAGGGAAGGGGGTGAACATTGTATGAACCTTACTCTCTCTCTCTCTTTTTTTTTTGCTTTGCTTTTTGCTGAGGCAATTGAGGTTAAGTGACTTGCCCAGGGTCACACAGCTAGGGAATGTTAAGTGTCTGAGACCAGATTTGAACTCGGGTCTTCCTGACTTCAGGGCTGGTGCTCTATCCACTGTGTCACCTAGCTGTCCCATGAACCTTGCTCTCATTGGATTTGGCTCAAATAGAGACTATCAAACATATTTAGCTTCACAGAGAAGATTGTGTCACCCTATTGGGAAGCAGGAGGGGAAGGGGGAAAAGGAAAGGAAAGGGGGAGGCTAAGAAGGGAGAAGATAAGTAGAAGGGGAAAGGGATAAGAAAGGGGGAGAGGCTGTAAAAGGGGAGGGTTGTTTGAGGAAGGTGGTAGTCAGAACCAAACACTGGGGAGGAGGGAAAGGGGAAAATGAAAGAGAAAAGTAGTACTTGAAGAAAATAAGATGACAGGAAATACAGAGTTAGTAATTTTAACTGTGAATGTGAATGGGATGAATTCTCCCATAAAACAGAAGTGGATAGCAGACTGTATTAAAAGACAAAATTCTACAATATGTTGTTTACAAGGAATACATTTAAAGTAGAGTGATGCATATAGAATAAAGGTAAAAGGCTGGAGTAGAATTTATTATGCTTCAGCTGACATAAAAAAAAGCAGGGGTGCTGATTGTGATCTCAGAACAAGCAAAAGCAAAAATAGATCTAATTTAAAGAAATGAAGAAGGAAAATTAATTTTGCTAAAGGGTACCATAGATAATGAAGTAAATTAATGCTGAACATATTTGAACCAAGTAGTATAGCATTCAAATTCTTAGAGAAGTTAAGAAAGCTGCAAGAAACTACAAAATAAATAAGAAAGAAGTTTAAGGAGGTAAATAGAATTTTAGAAAAGGTAGACATGATAGACCTTTGGAGAAAATTGAATAGAGACAGAAAAGAATATACTTTTTTCTTATTGGTACATGGAACTGACACAAAATTGATCATGTATTAGGGCATTAAAACCTCAAAATCGGATGCAGAAAGACAAAGAATAAGTGCCTCTTTTTCAGATCATGATGCAATAAATATTATGTGTAATAAAGGGCCAGAGAAAAATAGACCAAAAATTAATTGGAAGCTAAATAATCTAATCCTAAAGAATGAGTGGGTAAAACAACAAATCATAGACACAATCAATAATCTCATCCAAGAAAGATAATAATGAGACAGCATACTAAAATTTATGGGATGCAGCCAAAGCTGTTCTTAGAGGAAGTTTTATATCTCTAGATGCTTACTTACATAAAATAGAGAAAGAGAAGATCAATGAATCTGACATGCAATTTAAAAATTTGGGAAAAGAACAAATTAAAACTCCCAATTAAATGCTAAATTTGAAAATCTGAAAATAAAAGGGGAGATTAATAAAACTGAAAGTAAGAAAACAATTGAACTAATAAACAAATCTGAGAATTGTTTTTATGGAAAAAATAACACTAGAGATGATTGCACATTTTAACATAGATTACTTGCTGTCTAGGGGAGGAGATGGGGGAAGGGAAGGAAAACATTGGAATGCAGGGTTTTGCAAGGGCGAATGTTGAAAATTATCTATGAATATATTTTAAAAATAAAAACCTTTACTTAGATTAGAAAAAGGAAAGAAGATCAAATTATTAGTATCAAAAATGAACAGGGTAAACTTTCCACTAATGAAAAGAGCTATAATTAGGAACTATTTTGCCCAACTATATGCCAATAAATCTGATAAGCTAAGTAAAATGGATGAATACTTACAAAAATATAGATTGCTCAGATTAAAAGAGGACAAAATAAATTACTTAAATAATCCCAGTTTAGAAAAAAGAAATTTAAAAAGCAATTAATCAAATCCCTAAGAAAAAATCTCCAGGGTCAGATGGATTCACATGTGAATTTCACCAAACATTTGAGGAATGATAATTCTAATACTTTGCAAACTATTAAGAAAAATAGGGAAAGGAATCCTACCAACTTCCTTTCATGACACAGATATGATGCTGATACCCAAACCAAGTAGGATCAAAGCAGAAAAAGAAAAAATATAGCCCAATTTCCCAAATGAATATTGATGTAAGCATCTTCGATAAAATATTAGCAAATAGATTATAGCAAGTTATCCCCAGAACAATATGCCATGACCAAGTAGGATTTATACCACGAATGTAGGCCTGGTTCAATATTAGGAAAACTACTGGCATAACTGACTATATTAATAACGAAACAAACAAAAATCATATGATTATCTAAATAGATGCAGAAAACAAGACCCAACATCCATTCTTATTAAAAACATTAGAAAATATAGAAATAGCTTCGTGGATAGAGCACTGGCCCTGAAGTCAGGAGAATCTGAGCTTCAGACAATTAATACTTCCCAGATGTGTGACCCTGAGCAAGTTATTTAACCCCAATTGCCTCAGGACAAAAAAAATGAGAGTATAGGAATAAATGGAATTTTCCTTAAAATGAACAGTAGCATCAATTTGAAACCATCAGCAAGCATCATATGTAAAGGGGATAAACTAGCATCATTTCCAATAAGATCAGGGATGCAACAAAGGTTGTCCACTATCACCATTACTATGCAATAGTGTATTAGAAATGTTAGCTTTGGCTAATTAGAGAATTAGAGAAAGTAATGAGAAAATCAAATTGCCACTCTTTGCAGATGATAGAATGGTATACTTAAAGAATCCTAGAGAATAAACTAAAAAATTACTAGAAATAATGAACAACTTTAACAAAGTTGCAGGATGCAAAATAAATCCGCATAAATCATCAGCATTTTTATATAATCCCAACAAAGTCCAGCAGAAAGAAATACAAAAGGAAATCCCTTTCAAAATATCTGTAGATAATATAAAATATTTGGGAATCTACCTGCCAAGGCAAAGTTGGGAAATATATGAAGACATTTATAAAATACTTTCCACACAAATAAAGTTAGAGCTAACCAATTGGAAAAATATCAAGTACTCGTGTAATATACTAAAGCTAATATAATAAAAATGATAATGCTACCTAAATTAATCTACTTATTCAGCACCAAGAAATTATTTTATAGAGCTAGAAAAATAATAACAATATTCATCTGGAAGAAAAAAAGGTGAAGAATTTTAAGGTAATTAATAAAAAATGCAAATGAAGGTGGAATAGCTGTACTAGACCTAAAATTATATTACAAAGCAGCGGTCATCAAAACCATTTGGTACTGGCTAAGAAACAGAGTAGTCGGTCAGTGGAATAAGTTAGTTTCACAAGACACAATTGTCAGTGACTATAGTAATCAAGTGTTTGATAAACCCAGACCTCAGCTTCTCAGTTGAGAACTCACTATTTGACAAAAAATGCTGGGGAAATTGGAAATTAATATGGAAGAAACCAGGCATTGACCTACAGCTAACACCCTCTACAAGATGAGGTTGAAATGGATTCATGATTTAGACATAGTGTGATATTATAAGCCAATTAGAAGAACAAAGGATAGTCTACCTCTCAGATCTGTAGAGAAGGAAGGAATTTGTGGTCAAAGAAGAACTAGAGTACATTATAGAATGCAAAATAGATAATTTTGATTTTATTTAAGTTAAAAAGTTTTGTATGAGCCAAACCAATGCAGACAAGATTAGAAAGGGCACAATAAATTGGGAAAAATGTTTATATCCAAGGGTTCTGAGAAAGGCCTCATTTCTAAAATATAAAATATAGATAATTGAATTCAGTTTATAAGAATTCAAGCAGTTCTCCAATTGATAAACAATTTTCAGGTGAAATTTAAACCATTTCTAGTCATATAAAAATATCTTAAATCACTATTCATCAGAGAAATGAAAATTAAGACAACTCTGAGGTACCACTACACATCTCTCAGATTGGCTAAGAAGTTAGGAAAAGATTATGATGAATGTTGGAGGGGATGTGGAAAACTACAACACTAATACATTGTTGGTAGATCTATGAAGTGATCTAAACATTACGGACAGTAATTTGGAACTATGCTAAAGGGCTATCAAACTGTTCATACCCTTTGTTCCAGCATTTTCTCTATTGGATCTGTATCCCAAAGAGACCATAAAAAGGGAAAAGGACCCACATGGGAAAATTTTTTATAGCAGCCCTTTTCGTAATGGCAAGGAACTAGAAACTGAGTTTCCATCAGTTGGAGAATGATTGAATATATTATGATATATGAATGTTATGGAATATTATTGTTCTATGAGAAATGATCTGCTGGATGATTTCAGAGAGTCCTGGAGAGACTTACATGAACTAATGCTAAGGGAAATGAGTAGAACCAGAATTACATTGTACATAGCAACAGCAAGATCATATGATGATTAATTCTGACAGACAGATTTTTTTTTAACAATGAGGTGGTTCAGCCAGTTCCAATGTTTTTACAGTTTACAATGAAGAGAGCCCTCTGCACCCAGAGACTGGATTGTGGGGACTGAGTGTTGATCACAATATAGTATTTTCACTTTTTTGCTGTTTGTTTGAATTTTGGTTTTTTCTCATTTTTTCCCTTTTTGATCTGTTTTTTTTGTGTGTGTGTATGTGTGTGTGTGTGTGTGTGTGTGTGTGTGTGTGTGTGTGTGTAGTATAATAATTGTGGAAATACCTATAGAAGAATTGCACATGTTTAACATAGATTACTTGCTGTCTAGGGGAGTGGATGGGGGAAGGAAGGAAAACATTGGAACGCAGGGTTTTGCAAGGGTGAATGTTGAAAATTATCTATGCATGTATTTTAAAATAAAAAGCTTTAATAAAAATAATAATAAAAGAGTGAAAAGCACTCTCTTGAGATCACATAGCTTGTTAGTTGCAGATCTAGAACTAAACTCCTAATCTCTTGACTTCCTTCCATCAGGACTTCTTGTTTTCATATACTAAACATATTTATAGAAGTGTGTACTTTATCATGTTCCTAAAAATTGTCAGGATTAAGAATAAAAAGTGCTATTGCTATAGTACGTGAAAGTCTATAAAATACTTTACCTATATTATCACTTTTGATTTTCACAATAACTCTGAAAGGTAGGAGATGTTATTATTCTCATTTTGTAGCTTTGGAAGTGGCAGTTTTTGTAAAGTGGCTTGATCAGACTCATTATCAATAAACATTAATTTATTAAGCACCTACTGCATACCAGTCACAGCACTAGTGATAAAAAGGCAAAAATGATTCCTGTTAACAAATGATGAACTCGGGGATTTTAGAAAACCATGAAAAGACTTACAGAAAATCACAAAGAACAAAATGAAAAGAACTGATGATGAGTGAATAGAGCAGAACCAGAACATTGTACAGAATAACAGCAAGATTATGTAATTTTCAACTATGATAGACTTAGCCCTTCTCAGAAACAGAGTGATCCAAAACAATTCTAATTGACTTGGGATAGAAAATGCAATCTGCACCCAGAGAGAGAATTATGGAGTTTGAATGAGGATCAAAGCATACTGTTTTCACCTTTTTTTGTTTGTTTTCTTTTTTCCATGTAGTTTCCCCTTTTGTTCTCATTTTTCTTTCACAACATGACTAATATGGAAATATGTTTAAAATGATAGTACATGTAGAACCTATATCAGAATGCTTGCTGTCTTGGGGAGGGGGGAGACAAGGGAGGAAAAGAGAAAAAAATGAACCTCAAAGGATTACAAAAATGAATGTTGAAAGCTATCCTTACATGTAATTGAAAAAACTAAATACTGTTGAGAAAAAAGAATGACTTTGAGCAAGTAAATTATTTTGTCTATTATAAATGCATAAATTAATCATAAAGGATATATGAAAATATTATCTGAATCCAGAAAAGGCTGATAAGTAGAAATGTATAGAATAATTTTACATACACACATAGACAATACATATACTTATATATGTATATGTATATACGTATACATGCATGTATCAGTGTTTAATGGTTGCCATAAGGGGGTAAAAACAAAATTTAGATAATTATGTTGTATATTTGAAAGAAATAGAAAGTTGTATGTAGTAGATTTGCAGTTTCATATACAATTGTCTGCTTTTATTTTATTATGCTATGGAAATGCTTGTTTTCTTCCTTAAATTAAATATAAAATGAAAGAAATATAAATAAATGATTCCTGCTATCAAAGAACTTATACTCTAGTAAGGGAGCTAATATGCTGTCAACTATGTATATACAAGACAGATACAGTTTAAATGAAAGGTAACCAGAAAAGAGGGCACTATGGAAAGGGTAAGGGAAAGAAGCAAGCTGGAAAATATTGGACAAAGTATGAAGGCTGAAAAACCAAGGAAAACAGAATTTTGGAGAGAGAATGTGTTAAGAATGGGGGCCAGCCACTGAAAAGGCAGAGAATGAGGAGATATGACTGTCCTGTATGATCAATAGCAGGCAAGCCAAAGTTAACTGGAGCAGAGAATAAGTGCATGAAGGTGAAGTGTAAGAAGACTGGAAAGGTAAGAAGGAGACATGTTGGGAGGGGCTTTAACAACTAAACAGATGGTTTTAGATTTGCTCATAAAAGAGACCACCTGGCATAGATTGGGGTGGGGTGATGTGGTCAGACCATGTAGATGACTTTGTCACTAAGTGAATGAGGTAGGATTCAAAGCAGGGGGTAGAGTGGGGAGGGAAGTCTCCTGCCTCAAAACTTAGGACTCTCTTCTCTTCATTAGCCTGCCTGTTCAATACAACCTCAAAGAACATTAATGAAAGAAAGTTTTACTTAGTATATTTTTTTCTGTTATTTTCTTTTTCCTTCATTCAATTTTCATTTTTTGCTCTATTTCTGAGTGCTCCTCTCCACCTTTTCCCAGCAGTGCATTTTCTCCCCTTCTCCATTCTTTTCATCTTTCACAAATATGCTTCAGTTTCCTCTCTCTCACCTAGATCTATATACACACTTCTCATCCCTGTTAATTGCCTACATTTTTTCCATCCTCTTATACTTGTTGACAGCCTGATTCTTCTTTGCATTTTTTCCCTTCCCACAAATCTCTCTTCATTGTTTCCTGAGCCCCTGAAATTCTCATGTCGCCAGTCTTTCAATGGCACCTTAATCCATTAATCCCCAAGGAAGATGGACAACTAAGGTGAAGAGAAGGTAGAAAGGTTAGATCATGGTACTCTCAGGGCCTTTTTTCCCCCTTTGCTTTGCTTTAGAATTAACATCAGGAGAAACAGAGCTCATAGAAAGAAGAAAGGATCAGCTACCATTGGCTAAACAGACAGAACCAACAACAACAACAAATCCTGACATTCTAGGAAATAGCAACAGGTCAACTGCTCTTTCTAGCAGGTATAAGAAAGTGAGAGGTAGATTTGAAGAAAACAAGATCAGAAAACTATGGACTAAAAGGAGAATATTATAAATGGAGACCATGGTCAGTGGGATGGGGCCCCGATAGAACTACTGGCCAAGAAAAGACTATTTTTTTGTTCACATACAGAAAGAGCAGCTCCAGCACCATCAGTAGCAGTGTGGAAACAAACACTTCAGGGTTAATATATTTTCACATATTTATATATTAAATATAGTTTTGCATCTTCTGAAGTCTGGCTTATTTATTCAGATATTATAGTAACATATACATGGTAAACGAGGTATCATGGTATGCATGGTAAAGAAAGTGTTGGATATGGTGGAGAAGGTCTAGGTTTAAGTCCACCTTTGACACTTAAGAGCCAGGCAACCATGGATAAATCAATCAATCGATAAGCATACATTAAGGAAGGATCTATTAAGTGCCAAGCTCTATGTTAGGTGCTAGGGATGCAAAGTCACAAAAGGATGGATAATTCCTGCCGTCAAGTACTTTACATTCTATCAGTTGAGAAGCTAAGTCACTCATTTCTCTGATTCTCAGACCAGTCTCTAAGACTGTAAATCATAGACTAATCACAAGCCAAATTAATGGAAGGACTTTACAGACCAATAAAATCAAAGGTCCTCAGGTTCACAGGATCATTGATCTCAAAGAGAACTCAGAGCTCTTTTAAACCTATGCCCTCATTTTACAGGTGAGGAAATTAAAGAAGGGTAAGTCATTTGCCCAAGACCAGACAGTTAGTAAAAAACAGCAGCAAAGTATGAACCCAAGACCTTGATTTCAGAGTCAGGGGACGATTTGCCATATCACACTTTTGTGACATATTTCTCTAAGTGTGATAGCCATATTAACATATATGCACACATGAGTCAAATCCCTGAATTTCCAACATTGAAAGGCTCTTAGACTCTATAATTTTAGAGCATGGGGGACTAAAAGGTCAAATCTCTTTCTAAAGGTCACACAAGAAACGACTTCCAAAGGCAAGACCAAAGCCCAGATCTCTGGATATTCAGCAATTACTGACTCTCATTTATTTGAAAAGAAATTTGAATCGGCGAGTTTCACTTTTCTCTGGACAAAGTAATAATGATAAATACACAAGATCATAACCCGTCCTGATTCCCACTGCAAGGCTCATAGACTGGCAAACAAATTCTGCAGCACAGATTGCCAGCCTGCCAGACCAGTCCTGGTATCCTCCACATACTGTCGGGATCTGCAGGGGAGACGGCTGTAGGTGGCAGATGGCTGCAAACACAGGAGCTCTTGTCCCTGCCTGCTTGGCCTCTTGTGGCCAAGAGACAAGACACGTGCTAGATACAATATACATGGAGAATGCAGACAGGTGAGCTACGGAACTGGTCAGGAGCAAGCATATGCAGAGTTCAGATGCTAGGAAAAGCATTATGGGTACTACGTATGGCTCTGATATTTAGGCAATGCTCCCTTCTCAGTCTCCCTCTTTCTAACTCTCTATCTTTTACATTCTGTCTCTGTTCATCTACCTGCCTCCCAACCTTTATCCCTTCACCCCTCCTCTTTTCCTCCTCCTCCTTCTCTGTCTGTCTGTCTCTCTGTGTGTCCCTGTCTCTGTTTCTCTATCTTTCTCTGTGTCTTTCTCTGTCTCTGTCTCTGTGTCTTTCTGTCTCTGGCTCAGACTCTTTTTGTTTCCATCTCTCTGACTCTCTCTGTATACCTCTATCTTCCTGTCTCTGTCTCCCTGTCTTTGTCTCTATCTGTGTGTCTTCCTCTGTGTGTCTCTCTCTGTCTCTCTTTCTCCATTTCTGTCTCTACTTCTGTTTCTGTCTTTGTACCTGCCTCTGTCTCTCTGTCTCCATCTGTCTCTCTATCTCTCTCCCCTTTCCCCCCTCCCTTGGTCTCCCTCTTTCCCCACTCCCTCCTGAAAGCAATAGTTAAACTAATTGCAGAGAACTTCGGGTCTTGCACTCAAATTAAATATTCATAGAACTGCATTTATGTGCTGCATTTAGAAGTTAAGAGACTCTAAAAACCCTTCTGCTTTCCCAGTAGTCAGCTAATCCATTAGAAATGTGATATCCACTCTAACCCACAGTAACAAAGTGCCAGTCGAGACAACCAACTGAACTTGGGAGTGGATTCAAGAGCTTCCGTCAGGGTCTGGTGGATGCTAAGTCATTCTGGCAGCAAATCCCATGCCCTTCTTTGCAGCTGGGTCTATCACAAAGGAATGGAGAAAAAGAAAGGGATAAGCTAAGTAGAATAAAATGAGAAGGAGAAAGACAATGATTCACACTTATAAATGTAGCCTTTTCTCTTCTGATAATAGCGGCTGGTTCCCAGACATCGTTCTTCCTAGCCTGGGCAAAAACCATAAAACAAGAATCCAAGGAGTCCAAATATATCCATTATTTGACCCCCTCCCTCCACTTTTTATGCATTTATACCAAAAGATGGATGTGAGTGTATAAATAGAGAAAAAGTGACTACAACGATTTCATTTTTTTTCCAGAGAAAAGTAAATCATTCCCTGCATTTTTTAACAGCTCATCCACGTTTTCTCCAAAGTTTCAATTTAAGTATTGATTAACCACCTACTCTGTTCAAGGAACTGTGCCAGGTACACAAAGAGCAAACAAACAAACAAACTGGCTGCCTCCTCCAGGAGTTTATCTTCTATGAAATTAATACAAGATATTCAAAATCTGCATTTCAGAGGCAGAGCATTTTAAACAGGACCTTTTAGATTGGGAGAGTCAAAGATGATGCAACCTGGATGACTATATGAGGGATAAATTGATAGGAGAGGTCTAGAGAAAAGAGACAATCGTAACTTCCGATGGTTCCAGAGATAGCTGGTGGCTGGGATGTGGGGGAGGTAGGGATAGTAAATTCTGTTTTAGATATGTTGTGCTTGAACTACATGTGGGACATCCAATTCAAGGGGCCCAAATGGCAGTTAGTGATGTAGAACAGGAGTTCGGGAGAATGATTAGGGCTGAGAATGATTAGACCTAGGGAATCACCTGCCTATAGATCATATCTGAGCCCCATGGAGCCTGATGTGATCAACAGTTGAGTTAGTAAAGAGAGGGAAGAGAAGGCAGAACAAGACAGAGCCCTGAGGGATGTACATGATCCCTTGGAGTAAGCTGAAGATAAAATGAGACTAAGAAAGAAGCGTTCAGAAGATAGAGAGGATAGAAGGGAAAAGTTGGATAGAACAGTCTCACAAAAGCCTAGAAAGGATAAAGTATCCAGGAGAAGAGGGCAATCAACAATGTTAAAGGCTGTGCCAAAAATCTCCATTTTCCAATCTGTCTCCCTGCATTTTTTGCCATTTGTTGCTCTCTTCCCTTCCCCACGTTTTATTCCAGAATACATATTTGGTATTTAACGCCTTATACTGTATCCCAGCCAAAGGACAAAATACCACAATATCCACATGTTCTAGTGGCCACCACTTGGAAGAGGTCTTGCCTATTGCATGCCAGAACCAGAGAAATTAATGGAAACAATGCTCCATGATCTTTAGTCATCCTCTGAATGCCATATTATTTATTAAAGTTAAGTCCATGCCAGCACACAGGAAATACATATGTTGGCTCATTTATTATTTAGCAAAAATATTTCCCCCCCAGCTAGAGCTGGAGACCAGGCTTGGAAGGTGGTTTACCGAGGAGAAAGGTCACAGAATCAGAGAGACAGCCAGGATTTTCTGGCCCTGGCTCTGTCACGGGCTATGGAATTCTTTCTGGAAACGTTTCTAAAATCAATACCATAACAGCCAGCTACCACTGCCTGCCTCGCAGAGCAGTCTGAGAATGAAGGCAGACAGAGAGTGGCTAGACTTGGCCTACTGGCTATCTCAGAAAGAAAAGCAAAAAAAAAAGAAAGAAAGAAAACAAACTCAGAATGCTTTCAACTGCCACCTCCATGGAAACAATTTAATGGATAAGCTGAGATAGCCATCGCAGGTCTCTGCATATAGTGTCAATATTATTTTTGAACAGCCTCCTAATTGATTTCCCTCCCTCCAGTCTTTCCCTTCTGTGACCCGTCCTTCACTCAGCTGCCAACACAATCTTCCTGAGACACCAGTCTGTGTCACTCACAGTCTTAAAAACCTTTCAATATCTTGTGATTACCTCTAAGAAAAAAAAATATGATTTCCGAAGCCTGACATTTCAGGCCCTCCCCAGTTTGGTTTTGACCTGTCTTTCCAGATTTATTTGGTTTTATTTCTCCATGTTGCCAGCAAACTGCACTACTATCAGTCTTCTGGTCCCACACTGCCCTCCCCTGCCCCCACTGCATCCACCCAGACCATGGTCTAAGCCAAGACCAGCTAGCATTTACTAATCAGCCATGGATAAAGTTCCACTTCAAGTCCAAAGGTATTGTTACTATCCCAGGTGCTGAACACTAATGTGTCAAAATAATACTCCCTGCTCTCAAAAAAATGCATTCTGTTGAAATAAATAGGATATTCTTGTAGCAAATATAAAATAAATACAAGGCGATTTGGGGGAAGAGGCAGTAGCATCTGGGGGCAGAGGAGATGGGAATCAAAAAAGGCTTCATATAGGGGTTGAGATTTTAATTGATGTTTGAAGGAAATGAATTCTTAAAGGGAGGATATTCCAAGCTTATAGAGCAGTCTGTGCAAGAACAGAGTTGGGAGACAATGGAACTGCAAGTTTAAGGAATAGAGGGAAAATCAATTTTGTTAAAATAGAGAGAACTTACGGAGGTGGTGATGGATAATAAAACAAAAGATGCTCATAGCATCTAGAGCTGGAAGGGACAGAGAAGGTAAATGAACCCTAATCATCCTTTTGCAATTAAGAGATTGAGACTGAAAGGGGTTAAATATTCTGTTGAAAGTTAAGTAGCAGAGCCAGAATGTAAATTCCATCTCATAACAAAGGTCTTATGGCTGTATCCTCAGTGGACTGAAGGCATAAAGAGAAAGGCTTTCAATGCCCATTTGTACCATTTGTATTATATCTTAAAGGCAATAAGGAGGAGGCAGTGAAGCTTCTGCTGTAAGGGATTGTCACTGGGCTTCTACTTTAAGAAGAGTTGTGGGGGGATGACTTGGAAAGAGGAGAGCATGGAGGCTAAGAGACCAATGAGGAAGCTATCCCATTAGCCCCCACTGGCACTGACTGCTGACTTGGATCTCTTCATTCAGGCTCCTCCTCTTTCCAGGTGATTTTTCCTCTCCATATTTTCTTAGATCACATTGTTGGGGCCTCTCCAGTGCTCTTAGAACTCATCTTGTTTTTCATTTACTGAAATAAAGGTGGCTTCCCATTAGACTATAATCTACTTGAGGTGAGGAAATAGAACTTCTTTTTCCATTTTTCATATACTCAATATGCAATAGTAGAATAATAGCAAATAATAAATAAAACTGACCCCCTCTTTCCAAAACACAATTCATCTAAGCAGCATACATTATATATATATTTACATTTATATAATGTATACTGCTTATATATGCATTAAATAAATTCTACAATCCAGACACACACACAGAGACAGAGAGACAGAGACAGAGACACTTTGACAGAGAGACACAGAGACAAGGACACAACACACAGTATTTTTAGTGACACCATGAGTGTCAGGAACCACACAAAGGAGGGTGATGTGCCAAAGAAATATTTTGTTCCATGTTTTTCTGTTACTGGGACAACTAGGTGGCACAGTATATAAAGTACCAGGACTGGATCCAGGAAGACCTAGTTCAAATATGCATTCAGACACTTACTAGCTGTGTTATCCTGAGCAAGTCACTACTAATCCCTGTTTCAGTTTCTTCATCTATAAAAAAGCTGGAGAAGGAAACTGCAAATCAATCAAGTAGTTTTGCTAAGAAAATCCCAACTTGGTTCAAAGAGTCAGACATGATTGAAACAACTGAACAACAAGAAAACAACAATTTCTGTTACTAGTGTTCAGCTTTATTACATTGTGACAGTTCCCTAGGTGGCAAACACTAGGTTTCTCCTGTGTCTGGGTAACTGGCAAGACATTTTCATGGTCTAGGTCCTCAATACACATACCTATTCTACTTCTATAGTATTACATTTACTTATTATAGTTGCTTCTCACCAAGTTTGTAGCAATGCTGGGATTAATCCTATTGTGCAATTTGTTTAAAAAATTTATTAAATACCTATTATGTGCCAAGTATTATGCCATGTAGAACTGTGCACACTATGCTTGCTCTTTCCATAACCCTTATCCCTTATAGAGGATCACAGTTGACTGATTGAATTCAATTCCATATGCACTTATTAAGTGCCAACTGTGCCATATTCCATTAGGCTAATCCCTAGAGACATCAAGACAGCAACAACACTCTCCGTTCTCCTGAAGTTTATATTCTACTTGAGGGAATAAATGGTAATGTCAAGTTTATAATAAAATACATAATATAAGATATGATAGTATAGCATGACAATATATATGACATATGACAGAATAGAATATGGTATGATATATGTTCACAAATGAATACAAGACTTAGGCAAAGTAATTTCAGGAAGATAAAGCAAGACCAGAATATTTGGAAGACTCTGACTGAGGGAAAGATGAAAGAAAATGAGTTCTATTTTAGATACATTGAATTTGAGGTATCCAACTGAAACGGTGTGCAGGGCAACTGGTAGTGTGGACCTCAAACCCAGGAGACCCTGGAACTATTTATCTTATTTGGGGCATGGAGATGATATTCCATGGTGCTGTGAAAAGATATTGAGAGACAGGAGAGAAAGAAAAGAGGATTTAAGAAAGAAGTTTGGAATGCACTGGTACAGAGAGGATGAGAAAGGGACAATAATTCAACAATAGAGACTAAGGAACAGGGAGACAGGCAGGGAAGTCAGGAGAAAGATTTGTCACAAGAACCCAGGAAAGGGGAGAGTTTCCCAGAGGAATGGCTGGTCAATAATAGAAGAATGTTTTTAATCCAATTGTTTAAAAAAATTGCAGCAGTCTTGGAAAAAGTGGTTTAAAGAAAATTAATATTAGAATGACAGACTGTGAAAACCTCAGAGGACACCTGAGGCCACCTTCTAGATCCCTCATTCTACAAATGTGGAACAGCCTCAGAGGAGTGAAGTTACTCAGCTAAGGTCACACAGTGTTAGATTGGATGAAAACATGCACCTCCAGAACCTTGGTTTGATCTTTAGCCTTGGTGCTTCATCCTTGGAGTGTGAGTCCACAAAGCCTGATCTCTGGTAACATTTGTCACACACACATACACACAAACACACACACACAAACACATGTACTTCATAGTAGAGACAGAATTAAACCTAAGAACAGAATATACTGTCTATTTTATAACAATGCTATAAATTCCAATGATCCAGTGAAGGAAGTGTTTTAATTAATGGAATAAAGATATCAACACAGCCAGCAGCCCCTGCTTATATGGCTACACTCAGAAGCATTTACAGGGACAGAGGTGCCTGGGACAGGGAGGATGGCAGCAACAAGCCATCATGCAGGGAAGAACAGCCAAACTAAATTAAAATATTCCTAAATTCTCTCTCTGTCTCTCCATCTCTGTCTCTGTGTGTCTCTTTCTCTCTATGTCTCTATCTCTATATATCTCTCTTTGTCTTCTCTATTTCTGTCTCTGTGCTTCTCCCTTTCTATTTCTGTTTAGGTCTGCCTCTCTCCTGTCTGTCTCTTGTCTCTCTGTCCTGTCTCTGTCTATCTCTGTCTCTTTGTGTCTCTGTCTCTGTCTCTGTTTCTTCCTCTCCCTCTTCCCCTCCCTCCCTCTCTCCTTCTTTTTCCTCTGATCCTCTCTCTCTCTCTCTCTCTCTCTCTCTCTCTCTCTCTCTCTCTCTCTCTCTCTCCCTGTCTCTCTCTCTCTGTCTCTCTCTTCTTTCTCTTGTTTTCATTTGATAGCATATACCTTCTGAAAACACTGGGTATCATGGATTCATTCTTTCTGTCAAAGTCAACTAAAGTTAATTTCCATCGAGACTTTCCACAGCATCCTTTAAAATCTTCAGTGACCCCTAGGGTTATAGAAGTAGACTCTAGACTGCTCTGATTTCTCACTCAGAGCTGGCCCAGTTCAGTTGTCAATCAGCTGTACCTTCTCAAATAATTTTTGCAGATATTTCATTTCTCATTCCATTGCTAGCTTCTGGACTAAAATTGTCTATTCTAAGCTTAGAATGTGAGAGATTCTAATCACTTAATATCAGAAAAGATCGATTTTCAGCCTTTACACACACACAAAAAGGATTTTTATGAACAATTCTCTGGGAAAGAAAGCTATGTAGTTATTTAGTATCTTCTGCCTTTATTTACCCAGGTAATTTTCTGATTTTAAAAATGATGAGATAAAAAATAAAGATAGTGAAAAAAGAAAGATTAAATCATTGGGCACTTTAATAACTTATTGGAAGCATAGAATTGGAGCTTCAGGCGACCCCTAAAGGTTGGCTGTACCATTTCATTTTCTAGTTGAGGAAACTGAAGTCCAGACAAATAAAGTCACTTGTTCAAAGTCACTCATGTGGTAAATGGAAAAGCTAGAATTTGAACCCTGATGCTTTGACTCTGAAATCAATACTCTTTCCCCATGTCTTTTCTGCCTACCATATTTCCTTTGACCCCATAACATCCCTGCTAAATAAGGGCTACCGGTATGATTATCTCTATTTTAGAGACAAGGACAACAAAACTGAGAGGTCCAAACATCTGTCAGGGGTCACAAAGCTTTAAAAAAAGTTATGAGCTAGAATGTGAAGCAAAGTTTAAGAGTAGTGCTTTCCTTCCTTAAACCATGTATTTTAGATTATCGCCCAATTTTGACTCTATAACACATAGGAGAAGCTCAGGGCACAATCTTTGGGATGATCTCTTTGGGGTACACTTCAAAACAACATCTGACTTTCATAGAATCTTCGATTCATAGATGTCTAGGACCTCAAAGGTCAACTCATCAAATTCTCTCCTTTTACGGATGAGGAAATGGATGCTTAGAGTTGTGTCTTCCCTAAGGTCACATAGTTTGAGGGTCAATATTTGAAGCCAAATCCTTTGATACCAAATTTCATGTTCTTTCTACTTCACTGCAGATCCGCACTGCTCTGAGTCTAAGTCTAAAAATGTAAACATCAATGGTGTGCTATTTAGCTCAGAAAGTCTGGTTCTTATTCTTCCAATCTATAAAATGTCACTGAGTCCGTTAGCTTTCAGAACAATTTGGTGTCAGAATTATGGCAGAATATTCACCATATTATCATTGTCAATCTGAATTGATCCTTCCCAACAGGAGGCAGACAGTGCAATGCCTGTTCCCCAAAGCTTTCCTACGATGCTTTGCCATGTGTAAAAAACCTGGGGAGAGAGCATTTTGGAGGAAAAAAATACTGGGGATGCAAGAAAGTGAAAAATAGAAATGAAGATCTTCTAAATGCCAAAATTTCATAGTAGCAATTTGGTCTCTTAGAAATAGACTGAAAAAGTGTTTCCCCGTCATTTTAGTAATAATTAAGCACATAATGGTATGTTAATATCATAGAAGAGTTTTGAAATTAAAAAAATATATGAATGGGGGCAGCTAGGTGGTGCAGTGGATAGAGTATCAGCCCTGAAGTAAGGTGGACCTGAGTTCAAAATTGACCTCAATAACTTAACACTTCCTAGCTGTGTGACCCTGGGCAAATCACTTAACTCCAATTGCCTCAAAAAAAAAATGAAAGAAAAGAAAAAGAAAAAAAAATATGGATGTATTTATAAAGAAAAACATGAAAATCTTTGAAGAGATATAGAAAGTAGAAAGCAGGGTATAAGTATAAATACATGCATATAACTATATATGCCTATATATTCACATGTATATATGTATATATATATATGTGTGTGTGTATATATGGATATGTCTGTATATTTACGTGTATATATGGATATGTCTGTATATTTACATATATACATGTACACACTGATTATAATATAAATAAAATATCAGTAAAAGGAATGTTCTTTCTCATCATTTTAAAAAGATTCTATTAAAAAAAGAAAAAAAAAAGATGCTGTCAGCCTAGAGATAGGTGATTATTAGGGCAGAATATTGTATTCAGCATTAGTCAAGGATTTTTGTTTATCCATTGTTTTTTGGTATAGAGGATTTAATTTAAAATTTGGGGGCAGAGAGTATAAAAAGGGCTTTAACAAACTTATTTTTAAATAAAATGGTTATGATCTTTTTGAGAGAAAAAAACCATTAAAAATTCAAGAGAATTCATGGCAATTTTTAATATCTTTGAGAGTTTTGACAAGTAACTCAGCCACTTTGTGACTCAATTGAAGCATTGTAGTACCTGTCCTATCCCGGGCACAGGAAGTTATTTATGAAAAACATCTGAGAAGATATGTGCATGAACTCTGTGAAATTAAAGGATGCTTCCCACAAGTAAATTATTAATGAAAAGCTGCCTCAAGGATGTTCACTCCAGGCAACAGA
The DNA here is from genome assembly GCA_023553655.1 of Myrmecobius fasciatus. Taxonomy (NCBI): domain Eukaryota; kingdom Metazoa; phylum Chordata; class Mammalia; order Dasyuromorphia; family Myrmecobiidae; genus Myrmecobius; species Myrmecobius fasciatus. Next base: position 215,205 of record JAJPUD010002591.1, read on the forward strand.
GACCATATTGTATGGGGATCAACTGAAGCAAATGGTGATGTTTGCTTTGAAAAAGAAGAGATTTAGGGAATTCATAATGGCCACCTTCAAATAGCTGGATGTCTGTCATCTGAAAGATATATTTGATTTCTCTTTGTTCCCAAATAGAAGAGCTAGGACCCATGGGTGACAGTTGGAAGATTGGCTTAATAACAGAGGAAGAAGAAAAAAAATCTAACAATAGGAGCTGTCTTCCAGGGGAATGAACTGCTTTGGGTAGCAATGGATTCCTTTTTACTGCTTGTTGAATGAATGAGTGAATGAATGAATGAAAATGGAATAGCCTGCTTTAGTGGGAGGTAGGCAACCTTTTAGTAGAAGTCTTTAGGCACAGGATGGATGGCTCTTTATCCATTGTGTTTTAGAAGAGATTCTCAGCCAGGTATCAGATTGACCCATATGGTCTCTGGGGACTCTTCCAACTCTGTGATTCTTACAATCTCTGGTTATTGCCCTGTTGCCAAATAAGTCTGGGAGCAGTCCCATCAACTTCCATCCCTGGGCTAAGTGAAACCCATAGATGTGTAGTTAATCAGCCTCATGCTAATGGTTACAAATGGCTCTTTCCTTCTCAAAGATCCTCCATTCTCCCCAAAGCAGCTCTGACAGAGCCCCTGGAGCACTAAGAGCAGAAGCTTCCTTTCAGACCATGGCCTATTTTTCTATTTCATTTCATAATGAAAGAAAACTCTTCTGTCTGTGACCTACTATTTAGCTAAAACCGTGAAGTTGCAGAAGCAAAACGTCCCACTAATGTGGCGTTTGAAGGTCACCTGGTTTTTCTAACATCGTTTCAAATCCTGAAAGGGCATGGTCACTGCCCATGGGTGCGTGAAAGGTAGCATAAATACAAGCACACTAGAGACACTGCTAGACCAAGTTCATGAAAATCCATAACACTGAGTAAAAAGGAGGGAAAAAAAACAGAGAAAAATTATTTTTCAACTTTTGAGTGAAATGCTATAATTCTTATTTTGCTTTTTCATGGGAAGTATTATAGAGGGACTATGTGATTGACTGACAACAGGCTCAATAGATCACAATAGTCCTAACAGGTAATCATGAATCAGTTGCTTAAAACGTGCTCCTTATTAAAAAACAATGACAGAAATAACTAAAAGCAAAGATGATAGCTGTGATATCATTTTATACTTATAGTAACCCTGTAAGGTAGTAGTGAAACAGCTAGGTGGTTCAGTGGATAATGCTGGGTCTGGAGTCAGGAAGAGTGCCCTCAGACACTTACTAGCTACGTGACCCTGGGCAAGTAATTTAACCCTGTTTGCCTCAGTTTCCTTCTCTATAAAATAAGCTTGAGAAGTAAATAGCAAATCACAGCAGTATGTTTGCCAAGAAGATCCGCTTGACATTATGGTCCATGGGGTCATGAAGAGTCAGATATAACAGAACAATAAAATAGATAGTCCAAATGGTATTTTGCCCATCGTATAGATGAGGATGCTGAGGTCTAAATGTCTTGCCTAAGGTGACATAGCTTTTAAGTGATAGAGAAGAGTCTGAGATACAAGCTTGCTAACCCTATAGCCAATGCTTCCTCCTCCATTAAAAAAATGAAGATAGTTTATTTTTTAATATCACTCACTTTCCAGTAACTACCCTTGTCCCTCAGTCCTCCATCACACAGTTATAACTAATCAAAACAAAACAACATATTGGCTATGATTGACAATAAGTACATGATTCCCTACCTTTAGTTCATCTCCTGTAGTGTTCTTTATCAACAGTCCTCAGAAGATTGGAGCTCTGAATGCTGCCAATATTGTTTTCATTCACTTTGATGTAGTTATTGTATACATTGCTCCCCTGTTCCTGCCCATTTTCTTCTGCATTATTTCATATAAGATCTTTCCATTATATTAATGTGCCCCACTGGCCTACTATCCAAAGACTATGAGAGCTTTTGGTCACTTTTGCAGCAGTGAGAATGAACTCTTATTATATATACATTCATTCAGAAGAGAATACCAAATAATAGAATATTAAACAAAGCAATAGAATGTAATATTAAATTAAATAATAAAATAAAAATTTTAAAGTATAGAAAAAAGTAGAATATTAAATTAAATAGAAAAATAATAACTTTAAACTTCTTGTCCATTTCTACAGAAAAGGAATTTTGTTGAGAGCTTAGAGAAGTCTCAGAGAAAAAGAATAGAAACATTCCAGAGTTGAGGATATGTAGAGGAAGATGAAGGGTATTTGGATTATTTTTTTAAGGAAGGAAAGATGAAGGATAATTTTTCAGTGCACTTAAATTATGAAATGTGTGATCCATTGTTTTCCACACCCTTCCAGATAGAGACAAGAGCTCTGAAGTATGCTAGAGTAGATTTAGATTACAATTCAGATAAAATTTTTGCAAAGAAAAACATTAGCCATGGGGTTGGGCATTTATCAAAATATACTGAGGCTCCTCTTTATGTCTTTAGAAAATAAAAATGATATTCATTAATCTGCTCCTATTTAGATACCAGTTCTACCAGAAAGAAGTAATCTCAAATGACCTCAGAACTGTATTTTCATTCCTATTATTACAAGAATATGTGAATGGGAGAAGAAACTGATTCTGTCATGGTATAGGAATTCCCAGTATGTGACCTCCCTTCACCAAGACATTTGGCTTTATCTTTGGATTAAATTCTAAGGAGCTATTTGAAGCACTCAGAAGTTGTTGCTTGCCCCTGGGCACAGAGCCCAAGTATTTATATGATTTATTTTCCAGCTCCAATGAGAGCAGTGTGATAAAGCATAAATATACTGAATTTGAAGTCAGAGGACCTAGGGTCCAATCCTAACTATAACATAGAGTCACTTGACATCTCTGGGCCTCAGTTTACTCATCTGTAAAATAAAAGGTGTTGGATTAGATAAGGTTTTAAGGTTTACAATATGTTATCCAGTTGCAATTTCATTTTATCCTTACAATAAGCCTAGGAGATAGGGGTTATTATTATCCCCATCTTCCAAAGGGGAAACTAAGATTGAAACAAATTAAGTGATTTTGCCAGAGTCTCATGGCTATTATATATTATGAGGGTTTGGACCCAGGTTTTCCACTTTAAGTTCAGAACGTAAGCCACTATACTGATAATATATATATATATATATATATACATATAGTCATTATATATGATATCTCATTCTGAAAAAGTATCATTAAAATAAATATAGCAATAATGTGCATAAATAATTAGAACTAGAAAATAGAAGATCTGGGCCTATCTTAAGATGCCCCTTTATTAGACCTCTTCTTAAAATCTGAATCTCAGTAACTCTCTCTTTGACAAATCTCTACTATACAATCTTTCAACAACTCCTATCAAAATGATTTTTGCCAAAGCTCCCTGTCCAAAAAGTACTAATATTCTTCGCCTGGCTTACACCAATGCACAGGTATTCATCTGTGGGGATTAAATTAATTAGAAGAGATTTGTTGGACATTTTTCAACATAATTCTTCACATTTCTGAAGGCCATGCAAGTTAGAGCAAAAATGGTGTACCTCGTGGGAAGATTAACAGAACCAAGTCTAAATGTATCACAAGCAAAATAGTAGATTTTTTGCCTTCTCGACCAATGGAGATTTTACTCTGACAGAATTTTTTTTCTAATTACAGAAGTGGATTAATCTATGGATTCATGGATTGGGAAATGAAAAGCAAAACCCATGGAGAAATGTGACAAGATGGATTATTTAGCTGGAAAAAGAGAAGGTGAAGGAGAAAATTAAATGAATTTCATTGTAAGAAGAATTATTAGTAGAAAACTACCAATAATTTTCCACTGCATTTTTTTTTTGCTGAGGCAATTGAGGTTATATGATTTGCCCAAGGTCACACAGTTAGGAAGTGTTAAGTGTCTGAGATCACATTTGAACTCAGGTCCTCCTGACTTCAGGGCTGATGCTCTATCCACTGCACTACCTAGCTGCCCCCAATCAATTATTTTCCATCTCCAATAAGAGAGAAGTGTGATAAAGCAAAAAGACACTGACTGAACTTGAAGTCAGAGGATCTAGGGTCCAATTCTAACTGTAATCTTGTGTCACTTGCCTTCCCTGGACCTCAGTTTAGTCATCTGTAAAATAAAAAGAGTTGGATTAACTAATCTCTGAAATCCCTTTCATTTCTAACACTTTGACTTTATGATAAAGAGCAAGAGAAAAACCTCTTGATTGTCACACAAATGATTTATTTGAGTTTAAAGGCATTTTCATGTGGGGCTGTTAAACAACAGAACAAGATACCAAGAGAATCATTGTAAACAGCACAATTTCATCTCAAGTAGTTATGTGTGGTCTTATTGATAGTAAGCAGAGAAATTTGACAATGATTCAAAGTCCATCACTCTAATAGGCATTTATTTGGGGGCTACTAAAATGATCCATCTACCTAAGATCTTCGCCGAAATGAACTGTGAATATGGCTCAAAAGTCTTGAGAGAATCCATTCATTCAATAAACATTTATTAACTGCCTATTATATGCCTGGCACTGTGCTAAGCTCTAAGAATACAAAAAGTAAAAAAAAAGTATGACTTTGGTTAAACATTCAACTTTATAATGCTCTCAAAATTATACAGTGCTTTTTTCCAAAACAATCTTGTGAAATAATTTATAATATGTAAAATATATAGTATATAAAAGATTTGTTACCCCATTTTGCAGATGAGAAAACTGATGTTCATAAGAAAAGTAACTTCTATGTCCCCACACCACACACCCAACTTGAAAGAACTAGAATTGGGGTTTAAATCATTCTTGATTCCACTATCTGAGGGTTTCTCCCCAGTATCTATATTGGGGAAATAATGACTTTTAGTTATTATTGGCACTTCCATGTTTTTGTTACTTAGTAGATGAGAGTATAGCCCAGAATAAAGAATCTCATAAAGAAATATTTCCATGTTGCAAAGAAGGATGTGAAAGTGGGAGTTTGAGGGCTGTTGAGAAGTCAGTGTTAATAGAGGTCTAAAGAAAACATAAGGAAAGGAATAGGCACAATAGTCCGACCCCATAATTTTATCCTCTGAGGAAAGAAGGGTGAAGTTATTTACCTAAAGTCACAAAGGTAATAACAACTACAACTATAATAATCACAATAAGAATAGCTAGTATTAAATCAGGCAGCTAGTTGTTAAATGGAGCCAGGAAGATCTGAGTTCAAATGTAACCTCAGACATTTACTGGATACTGGAACATGGGCTAATCACTATATCCTTTTTGTCTCAGTTTGCTCAGATGTAAAATGAGCTAGAGAAGGAAATGGCAAACCATTCAAGTATTTTTGCTAAGAAAATCCCAAATGGAGTGACAAAGAATCAAACAGGACTGAAAGATCTGAACAACAAATTAGATTTTAAGATTTGCAAAATATTTTGCTTGCTACTTATTTTATCTTAATTCAAGTTAGATGCTATTGTTGTACTTATCGTATAAAAGAGGAAACTGAGTTTGAAAGAAGTGAACTTATTTAGCTAAGGACACACAGCTAATAAAAGTCTGAGGCAGGATTTGAATGTCACGACTTCAAATCCAACGTTCTATATATAGTACAATAGAGATACCTACTAGCTATTTACAAATCACAGACCTGAGATTTGGACCCAATCTTCTGACTCCAAAGCAAGAGATATCACCAGCAAGGGAAAATAGGGGGAACTAGCAAAGAGGGAAGTCAAGATCTACAGATGCAGAGATTGCAGAAGACAACCTTTGCCCTCTTCACAATTCTCCTCAGAGTTGGCTCCATTTGTAGTATTATGAAAATGTCACTTGAAGATTGAGCCCATCCTTGCAGCCACTCAAATTAGTCCCTCAACAGAAAATACTACATAAGCAACAGAGACAAAGTAAAGCAGCCATTAAAAATGGGCAGAGAAAAAAATTAGCATTTAGTTGCCTGAAGATGTTCAATCAGATCTGTCACATGAATAGTTACTGTTCTCCTCCATCCAAGAACACCGAGGGTAAAGTGGCCAAGATAACTATTTTCCAAGCACAAATGCCCTATACTATGCATAATGGGTACCAACTTCAGGTCACATATCTTATTAGTCACTCACTAGGAGTCAGATTTAGTCATGATCCTATTATTCAAAATGCCAGCAAAAGGTCAAGTTGTCCCAGTCCTGTGAAACAGCATTCCATAAGAAATAACACCCTTTTGGCGGAGGCCAGAAAATGTAGCAGGCTCCACCAAAAAGTGCTGGCTCTAATTTCTTGCCATGTGACCACTTAGGGAATGGGTGGAGGGCTAGGAAAAAAGATGTTTCATATGGCAATTGGCATTTCTGAACCCTCTATAGGTGAAGGGGAGTAAAGACAAAGCAATATCCCCAGCAATTAGGGAGCCTGATTTTAGAGGCTGTAATCATGGGAAATGGGGAGGGTCCATGACTTATTGGGTCATCTGGTGTATTGAAACATGAGTGCTGGCCACGAAAGTAGTTCCTGCGTCATTTCTCTCCAGGACTTTATCATAAACTAGCATTAAATATCCAGTACCATCCCCACCTTTATCTTCAAATGGACCTTGAGAAAAGCTATAGCAAGGATCATCTCAAAAGCCAATCCCTTTTTGTGGAGGCTATGGTAAGAAGTTAAACCCAAGTGTAGTGTGATTTATACAATAGACATGTTTCTTAAAATATTGTGTATAATTAAATTTGTATAAATTCATATTTCAAAGTAAATAGAGGAAATTTCTATTTAAAAAGAATTGGAAGAGGGTCTTATTTTGCTGTTATCATTTTAAAAATAAAGTAATAGATCATTTCTTGTGAGCTTAAAAGTCTTTTTCCTGGCTTATCTGTCTTTGTTGGCTTGGGGGCTTTTTTTATAAACTGAGTTACAGTTGCATTGGGAGAGCAGGGTTTGATCTTTGACCCAGATGTTAGCCTGTAGAACAGGTAATATTTTCATGCCCTTCAAAATCTGATTCATGGAAAGCAAAATTATGCAGCAATTATTTGAGAATAAAACAAAAACGAATAATATATTGGAAATATCTTACAACTCCATTGTTTAACTGTGTTTAAAATATTATCAAGTCACTCTCCTGGGGCTATTTTTGTCCTCCTCCTTTTCCTCCTCATCCTTTTTATCTTCCTTTTCTCCTCCTGCTCTAACTCTTCCCCCTCGTGCTCCTCTCTTGATCTTCTACCTCTTCTCCCTTCTCTTCTTCTCCTCCTCCAACTCCTCCCATCTTTTCTCTTCCTTCTTCTCCTTCTCTCCCTCCTTTTCCTTCTCCTTCCTTCTTTCTCTTCTTTTTTCTTCTTCTCTTCCTCACATTTCTTATTCATTCTATAATGCTGAGCATCAATGATTTAACTTTTCTTGACCATCAATAATGAAAGCCTCAGAAATGGCCACCACAATATTCTCCAAATACATAATGTACAGTTCATCACAATTATATCACATCCATGTGTGCATCATGTACATACAAATACTGCCAGATGCCTGTTTAAAAAGGGACTGATTAATGCAAGGATCAAACTTAATCCTGATTGGGCTTTGATGCCTTTTGAAATTCTGATGCAAAGTTGATAGCAACATGAGGTCATAGATCTGGAGATCTGAACAAGACTTCCAAGCTATCATGTCCAAATATCTCATTATACAGAAAAACAAAATGGGGCCAAGGGAAGCTCAATGACTTAACCAAGATGACAGAGGTAATATTAGAATCAGATTTGAACTCGGGTCCTCTGAGTCTAGATGTAAGTACTCTTTCCACCCTCCTACTTTCTATTTGGACAAATAATATTTGGACTAAGCATCAAATTGCCTGGCATATTCTCATACATACACATATAAAAACACATGCACATATAGTTTTGGCTATAATGCTACAAACCAAATCTCAGAAAAGTTATTAAAACTATCGGGCTTCCCAAAGGGCTCCTTAATTATAGAAAACTGCGAAAAGTTCTGACTAGCCCCCATTTCCTTCAACTCACACTATACAGCAAGCACACTTCAAAAGCTTTGTGTACATACAGAAATTTAATAACTGCCGACTAGAATATCTCGCATAAAGTGAAAACAGACTGGTAGATAGTAACACATGTCCCTGTTGTGAAATGGAGTTGAGTTCAGTGCTCCATCTGTTCCCAGACTTGAGAAGGCTGGGGTTTTCTCAAAATTACCAGAGAAGACTCATGTGTTGTACCAACAGAATACAGAAATTGGATAAGGGCTGGGCCAAGAAAGCACTGAAAGTGAGCTCTCTCCCTGGTAGAACATTAAAAAAAAATGCCAAGTATGTTGGAAGCGGCTGCAATTATGGGATCCTGGATCATTTAATTGCTCTCAGAAGCACTCTGGGTCAGATTTTTGGCCAAAGATACAACGGGAGTGTCAAAGAGGATGGGATTGGAAAATGAATTCTCTTAATTGTAGATCACATGCTCTTTCCACTATATGGCTCTCTAATGAAGTACTATTGTTCCCTCATCTAGGCAAAACACTGTATTTGGAGTCAAAAGGCCTAGGTTCAAATACCAAGTCATTTAAATACTCTGAGCCTCAATCTCATAGTCTATTAAATGAGGGGGTTAGACTAGATGATCTTGATGGTTCTATTTAACTCAAAATTTAGAAGCCCATGGCCATCCTTTGCCTCAGTTTGCTCATTTGTAAAAAAAAATGTTACTTATACTAGATGAATTCTGAGTTTCCTTCCCGGTATCGATCAATTATCCAACGAGGTGACAAGAACACCATTTGCTTTTTTCTATGCAATCATCTTATTGTTAATAGATCAAGGAGTGAATAAAGAGTCACCAGTCCAAAGACTGATTTCCTCAACAATGCTTTCAGTCCTTGATCCCTGAAATATGAAGAGTTAGGTCATTCGGTCGTTTTGCTCATCAATATTTGTTACAATAACTTATCTTGGACTGTCCAGGATAATATCCTAACTCCAAGATCGGACATGTTTCCTTGTTGGATTATGAAATATATAAGCTTGGAGCAGACATGCAGAAGGAATCCAAAAGGTTGCAATCTGGCCCTGTGCCAGGACTGACATGCCTGGTGTCTAGGGAACGCCACTGGCAGTTTTTAGATGTGTTCTACTATCTACCCCTACTGTCTGATGCTTGAAACAGAAGTGGCCGCCATCACAGATGTGATCGGCTTAAGATCACTGGTGGAAAAGATCAGCTGAGCAGGGACATCCTATATTAGTCGATGGATTCTATCTTGCAAAAGAGAGAATGAGGTCAGGCTACCTTGGGAGGAAGAGTTGGATTAAGGAAGTCTCAGTGTTGCTTGGATTTTATAGGAGCCCCCAAGTGATACCCCAAGAGAGAGTACTTATTAAAGGCCTAGTATAAAAAGGGGTTATTGCCTGACTAGTTGACTAACCACTAGCCTGACTAATTCATTTTGGCTGGGCCAAGCCCTGGCATGCAAAACCAAAACAAAACAATCATTTCCCTCACCCTGAATCAGAATGTGCATGGGAAGGATGTACCCATTCATAAGTCGAGCTTTTCTTCCGAAGAGCCCAAGATGCTAGAAAAGTGGGAACTTTGAAATTGGAACATCTAGAATTATGCTGTGTCCTGGTAGACAGAAGGGCCAAGAGGGAAAGGGGCAACAAAGCCCTTTGCTACCTTCTGCCAGCGGCTCAGTTTTACTGAACCCAATCCTCCTAATTCCTTTCAGTTTTCTCTTTTCCACTTGTCTTTTTATTTCTTTCTGGTTCTATGTTTTTATCCTTGTCTCCTATATGTGTGTATGTGTATGTGAGTGTGAGTGTGTGTAAGTGTATGTGAATGTGTGTGAATGTGTGTGGGCTCTTTGTGTTGAATAGTGAAGCCTACAGACCCCTTCTCAGAAGAGTATGTTTAACTGAATACAGTGTAGATTACAAAAAGGAAACTAATCCTCTTGAAATATATTTTAAAATATATACTTGGAAAGTTGCCCAAAGCCCAAGTTAAGCACCCCTGTGGCGGGTGACACTGTGAGTGCTGCTGAGAGACAGACTGCTTGGGTTCTGTGCTGTTGATCCATTGTTCAGCCTCTCAGTGGGCAGGCTTCTCTTCCTCCACATTGCTTTTGTTGAGGTTTATTCTCTGTATTCTGCCTCTTCTATTCTCCTGTTAGCCTTTTTCTTGATGCAGCATTGACCCTCAGTCAGGGAAGATTAGGCCAATGCAGCACAGCTTTGTCCCACTGAATGGGAAAGCCTTTAAATAAATCCCTGAGAGGTGGACAATGTACCTGTCCCCTTGGGACCCAACTACAGGGCTCCCCATGGCCATACCAGGCATAGGAGGGGGGAACAATTTTGGCTTTGGCAATTCTTGAAGACTCCCCAATCACTTAACTAAAGTGTTTGCTAATGATCTCCTCTGAGAAGGAAGCACCCATATGAAGGAAATGACAGAACTTTGAAGTGCTGAAGGATTGTTCCTTTTCTGTTCACCATTATGGACACAGGACTCAGTGTTGGAATCAAATATAAAGAGATTGGGACGGAGCTCCATTCAAGGTGTTAGTTAGGGGCCCTCAGCTGTGCCAGACCTTTCTTGGTCCCCACAGTACTTAATACCTCCCTCAATTTAAAATATTTTATATTTGCTTTTTATGTACTTTTTTGACATCTATTTGGATGCATTGTTTCTTCCAGCAGGAAGGAAGCACCTTGAGCAAAGGGACTGTTTTAATTAGTCTTTGATCCCCAGTGCCTAGCAACCGATTTTCACAAAGGAAGCAACCGATCGATCAGCAATCAGTTAGGAAATGTGTTCTGTGCCAGGGATGGTACTAGGCTGGGGATAACGAGACAGAAATGAAACCATCTTCTTCCTCAAGGAAGTTATCTTGAACAATAAGGGAGCAGAAAGTGGAAATGTGGATATCAACGTGTATGTGGATAGGAGAAAAAAAGTGAAATCCATGAGAAATAAATCTACAATAATTTCGTGAGGGAGATTGATCACTAACAGCTGAGGAAGGGGGAGAACCAGGGAGAATTGGGAAAAATGCTTGGAGGAGAAAGCACCAGAGCTGAGTTTGGAGGGAGCTGAGATTCTAAGAGGCAGAGGCAGAGCCTTTCAGGGATGACAGGCAGCCTGGGCCCAAGGCGAGGAGGCAGCAGATGGACTGTCATGTGCCGGAAACAAAGCGTGGCCAGTTTTAGTGGGAACGTGGCGTCAGTGCAGGGGAAGATTCTGGAGCAGCTGGAATTTCCTTCAGAATGGGACAAGGAACATCCAGCCAGTTAGAGAGCTCTTGGCAGGTGAGCACGTGCCCAGGGAGATGGCGATCAATTTGTATTACTATTGTGCACACAGGCAAACTTTCTTTGAGCTGTATAAGGTGTCTTTGTAAATATAAATGTTTATTTATATTTAATGAATATTGAATTAAATTAAAATAAATTAAATTTCATTAAATATAAATATATCACCTTTAGATATATACATGGGACATATAGATATGTATGTGTACACACATGCAGGTGTGCATATGTATTCATAGGTATGTACCAGCAGATCTATAGATATACATGAGTGTATGATACATATGTACAGTTTTTCATATGTGTATAGATGTACCCGTATGTATTTTTGTGTATTTGTATTTATGTACACACATGCATAATCACATGAAATGAAATCAAAAGTTGGGTTTCCTGCCCTTGGGAGGCAGCCTGGTTTCATGGGGAACAAAATGAATTTGAAGTCAGAGGACCTAGTTCCTTTTGGGTAACTGGACAGCTTTTTCCCTCTCTGGGTCTCAGTTTCTTCATCTGTAAAATGAGAATTTGAATTAAAATACCTACAATTTCCCTTTTAATTTGGGTGGATACCCCTAGAGACTCCCCAATGATGGAGTCAAACGTGTCTGCCCATCCTTATAAAACTGCTGCCTTTGTGACCCAGGTACACTAATCCATTGATTGGTACTTAATAACTGCTTTTAGGGTGACTTTAGGGGTAACTTCACCAATAGGCAAATACATTGTAAGACTCTCTTGCAGTAAGGGAGAGGCCCAGCAAAAAGTATCCTAAAGCCTTTGCCAGACACTGAAAGGCCCTTGGGCCCCGGGCGGCAGAACCAATGCTGCGGTTCTGCCAAATCAGTCTCGCTCTCCTCACCTCACCACTTCCACTCTGACTCCGAGCTAGTGCAAGCAGCGGATAAGCATGCAAGAGTTGGGAGGACGGAGGGCTGTGGAGAAGGAAAGAAGGGCCTCCAATGTAGCATTTCTCAAGTGCCTCATGAGCCAAGGGTTCAGGTTTGCAGTTCCAGCAAACTCTGTCTGCCCACAGCCCTAATGACACATCTGGAAACCCCTGCTGTTGGCATGAAAGTATTGTGGATGGGGCCTCTGGAAAAATCTCCTGCCAGGGAGGGCTGTGGATTCTCAGCCATTCATGCTGAGCTTGGAATGCAACGATGGAGCAAGAGTTTCCAAGGCCGTTCCCCTGAGAAGCCGCACAGACACACAAGGAACTTCCTACCCAGAGTGGGAGGAGGAGGGGCAGGAGAAGTGAAGGAGGGGAAGGGAAGGGGGAAGAGAAAGGAAAGGAGAAGGGGAAGGTGAGGGAACAGGACGGAATGGAATGGAACAGAATGGAAGGCAAGGCAAGGGAAGGGAAGGCAAGGAAAGGGGAGGCAAGGGAAGCAGGGGAAGAAAGGGAAGGGAAGGGAAGTAAAGGAAGGGGAAGGAAGGGAATGGAAGGCAAGCAAGGGAAAAGAAGGCAAAGGAAGGAAAGGAGGGGGAAGGAAGGGAATGAAAGGGAATGGAAGGCAAGCAAGGGAAAAGAAGGCAAAGGAAGAGAAGCGAATGGAAGGCAAAGCAAGGGAAGGAAAGGCAAGGCAAGGAAAGGCAAGGAAAGGGAAGGCAAGGGAAGGGGGGGAAGGAAAAGGGGGAGAAAAGGAATAAAAGGGAATGGAAAACAAGGAAAGAGAAGGAAAGGGAGGAAGGAAGGGAATGAAAGGAAATGAACTCAAAGCAAGGGAACGAAATGAAAAGGACCAGAAGGCAAGGCAAGGGAAGGAAAGGAAAAAGGGAAAGGAAAAGAAGGGAAGGGAAGGGAAAGAAAAGGAAGTAAAAAAGAAGGAAGAAGGGAAGAGAAAAAGTAAGTAAAAGAAAGAGAAGGAAGAAGGGAAGGAAAAGGAAGGGAAGAAGGGAAAGAAAAGGAAGGAAAATGAAAGAGAAGGCAAAGGAAGAGAGAAGGGAAGGCAACGGGGAGACTTAAACAAAATGAACATAGCTGGAACAAAATATTTACCATGCAATTAGATTTCATGCAAAGGCACCCTCGATTTTTTCCACTAAAGAAGTGGACAATGATGTTTTTCAGGAGATGCTGAGAAGGGAGGCACCATCTAACATGTGGCCCCAGGAAAGGCAATGAAGAGCATGAGCTGTTCCTTAAGGGCAGGGACTCTGCTGTCTCCTTGAAGTGATTTAACATCCCCCAGCACCTCACATGAGGGCCTGAACACAGAGGGAACACAATAAAACTTTATGAGGTTTTTAAAGCACCTTTTATCCAAAGAGCTCAAGGCACTGTACAAATAACTCAACCACCTCCAGTAGAATACCCGCTCAGCGTCTCTGCATTAAACAATAGCAGCAAACACAACAAATGAATACTGACTTAATGGAAAGGGACAAGGAGACACATGTGTCCTTTTTCCTCTTGTTCAAGCTTTTTCCTGCCTTCCCAGGGTTGCCCAACACAGAACCACCGATTCTCAGAGTTGGCAGGGATCCCAGAATCCCAGACTGAGGGCTGAGCAGAGCCCTAGAGGTCATTGAACCAACCATTTGACTTTGGAAATTGATGGAACTAAAGCCCTCAGTTCATCTTATAGCAAAATGATCAAAACAGAAGTGTCTGACTGAATCCAAATTTCCTTCTACTATAACATGCAAATCGGGGAGTGGGATGGGGTGGAAAGAGTGCTGAGCTTGGTTAAGGGACACAAGTGCATCCTTTTCCTTCTTATTTACTCTTGATATTCCTCTCCCATCTCTGAGACTGCACAAGCTGGACCTGGGATGCCCTTCCTCCCAACCTCCCTCTCTGTTTTTTAAAAACACAATTCACATGGTAAATGAAGAAGCCATCTCCTCCGATTGCACCCAGATGAATTCCTTTAGACTTGTGATCTTTAGACTGTGAGATCACAACTGCCTTGGTACTCATACCCCCAGCCTCTGCCCCTGGAACCTCCCTGATTGTAGGAAGGAGCACAGAGCCCCTTCCCCAACCTCTATTTAAGGAAGTATCTTTTCCTTTTCCATGCAGCTGTATTCCTTTGGATTTCTCCATCTTGCTGCAGTCCTCTCCCACTTCCCCTTTTCAGCTTCCTTTTTGTGTGTGTGTGTGTGTGTTGTCATCCTCCATTAGATTGTAAGCATAGTGTGGTCAGGGGATGTCTTTCTTTTTCTATTTTGTATACCCAGTACTTAGCATAGTGCTCAGCACATAGTAGGCACTTATTAAATATATATTTACAAATAAAGATTTATTGACTGACCAACATGCAACTTTCCTTTCCTATACCCCCTGAGTTAACTGCCCCCCAAATTACTTTGAGTCGATTTCATATAGCCTTATACGTATACAAGTTGGCTCCTTTCAGAGACTGTATGCTCTGGAGGACAGGGACAGTTTCATTTTTATTTTGGTATCTCCAGCAAGTAGCAAAATGCTTGGTGTATAATTGGTGCTGAAGAAATGCTTGTTGATTGAGTTTATATCCCAGCTCTGCCCCATATTACCTCTGAAACTGAGCCAAGTCATTAACCTCTCTGTTCCCCCAAATTTATACCATATTTTCCATGGCATGTGGTGCCTTAAAGAAAGTCTGAGGAGTAGGGGCTCCTGATCAGCTGCTCACTCTCCTCTTCTTGTCTCTCTAAGAAATATAAAACAATGTCTCCAAGATACATCTGGCTGGGGATCCTTGACCTCATTGAATAGCTCGAAAGATTATATGAGGCACTTTACAAATTTTAAAGTACCACTTAAATGTGCCAATATTGTTATTGCTGTTATTATTAGCAATATTTTATATTTTTCATTATCACCTTCAGAATATTATAACCAGTAAGAAAAACTCCAATTCTCTTTGCTTTATTTCCAAGTAACTCAGCTGTGGCCTTTGATCAGGTTTCCTCCCCTACTTAGGTCAGACACGATGAGCAGAGGGAGATGTCTCAGCTTTCTCCTCCAAGTGAAGGGAAGGAGAAAAGTGCTTTTTTAGAAGGTTGGGTTTGTCTAATAATCATAACAGCCCAGGTGGTCTATGTCTATGATTGCTGAGTAAGTAATCATGTCTTCAGAGGAAAGCTCCAAGTTAACCATACTTTGAAGGGAAGAAATTGGGTAGCTCTTACCTCCCCTACTAATGTCAAAATCTGTGTATTTGGGAAAGTGTGAGCCAAGGAGATGAAAATGGCTGGCCATCAGTGAGCAAGGAATGGCTCTGAACTGTCAGTTCTTTGTTAGTTTTGTCCAGAATATGAAAACTATGAAAAAAAAAACATTTCAGCAAGGTCTATACAATCCTTACTGTAAGAACAAGTACACAAACACAATAAATGCTCTTCTACTTACAGAATATTCTATTGCAGAAATGGGGCAAGTCCCCAGGCTTCCGCGTCCCAGGCTTCTCTGAAATAAATGCACAGTGATTTAATTACTAAGAGACCCTCCAGCAGAGCTACTGTTACATAGCAAAAACAACAGAGTGCTCTCAGTTTGTATCAAGCCCCCCCCCTTCTTATGCCCCCACCCCTATCCCACAGATGCTAGCCAGACCTCAGCTGCCAATAGTCAGGATTAAGACTGTCTCTTTAGACTTATTTCACATACTATGCCAGCCAGTCTGGCTGAGATCACCCCTTGACTCTGACCTTTATTATCTATGTGGCTTCAGTCATATATCTTTCCCTAAGTGGATCTCAGTTTCCCCAAACATAAAATAACAGAATTGTACAAGATGCTCTCTAAGGTTCATTCTAACTTTAAATTAATTATCTTATCTGGGCCTCAAGTTTCCCTGTCTGTAAAATTAGTGGGTTGAACTCAATTTTCTAAATGGTTCCTTTGAGCTCTTAATCTTAAGCTAATATATGTTCAGGGATTTTTCTGCCTTTATAAATAAAATTACCCTTGTCCTGTTATATTCATCGATGGAGATATATTCTTAAGTTACCTATCATTCAAAGACCAGTTCAAATGTTACCTACTCTAGGAAGTTTGACCTTATTTTCCTGTCATAGTCACCTTTCCATTCTCTGAACACATACAGTTCTTATCATCTGTTCCATTTTTAAATTTGTGGGTTGAAAGGAGGGTCGACTCGCCATCTGAGATTGTCGGGGAATTCCCACTGATGATGAACCGAATGAATGAATGAACAATCTAGGGCAATCCACAGATAAAGCAGAAAATCTCCCTGCTAGCCCTGCTCTGCCCTCCCTTCCAAAATTTCCCCAAAGTAGTACAAATAAGTAATCATGCCCTGATGATTGTCTAGTGAAAGGGCTAACAAAGAAAGAAACAGCTAAAAGGCTATCAGTGTAAGAGAGAATCAGAGTCCAGAGAATCCATGAACTGAGGACCTTGTCCAGCCTCTTGATGATCCCAAGTTGGCTGTATTTTAAGACCAAAACTCCTCCCTAATGACAGCTCTGAAAAGAAATTTTAGATTCATTCTTGTGGAAATGACCATGAGAAGAAGCTAAACTGAATAACCATAGGCAGATTAATTGGGGCAAAAACCTTGTAATGTGCTTATAAAATTATATGAAGATGAAAGGAAAGAGGATAGAATCATATGGGCTCCATAGAACATCATTTTATGTCCCAATCCCTGAAGCACTAAGCTTCAATTACCATGAATATTTTATCCTGCCCATCAACAAATATTAGTGGGAATAAAATTATCAGGCTATTTTAAATGGTCCAATCCCTTTAGATCTCCCACCATAGTAACTGTCTGATTAATCCTTAGCAGGCGGGATTGGCCCCAGGCCAGGCTGTGAGGCAGACATCTCTCTTAGACACATTTTCCTACTATACCTTCCCCTTTTATCATTTGAGCATTAAAAGGTGATAGTCTGGTAAAAGCAGAAGAAACTCCTGGATCTGGAATGAGGGGAGCTAGATTCCAATCCCAGCTCTGTCATTTCAAAGCCTAGGTCATTTCACGAGGCTTCAGTTTCATGATCTGAAATTTGAGGGTGTTGAACTAGATGGCCTCTGCCATTCCTACTACATCCTACTATGATCTACAGCTGTGCTCTCTTTGGATCTCATTTTCCTTATCTGTTAAATATAGGAATAATACTAGATGATACCTAAGTTCCTTCCCAAACCCTCTAACTTGATATATACTACCCCCCTCATTCCTACTCCCTAATCAAATAACCTTCTGATGTTTCCATGCCCTTTGCCATCAAAGCCTCCATTAGGAAAGGATGGGATAAAGTTACTCATTTTGAGACTTCACTGGATCTGTGATCTTGTAAATGTGGGCACTATGCCCACTTGGGCAGTTGACAACCTATCCATGCCTTTGATCCTATGTGGCTCTTCTCTAAATCTTGTCTAAAAGTTGCCATCCCTATCCAGAGAGCAGAGACCTGCTCTCTAGATCTCTCCTACTCAAAGAATTCATTCATACTAAGAAATTAATAGACTGATAAGGTCCACCCTGTTACATATAAATGTTATTTTCATTTTTTAACTTGGAGAAAACCTTTAATATAAAAATGAAATGTCTTGACTAAATACAAGGAATGAATGTTAGAGAGAAAGGCTTCTTAACACCATTTAAAGCCTTCTTTCAGCAGTTACCTTCTTCAATAAAGGGGTGTCTGGCCCTCTCTAAAGGACCTCAGTAAAATGCCCCCCTTAGACATAGTAACTGTGCACACATCAAGGTTCACTTAGATTTATTTCTCTTCTCCCCAAAAATTCTAGAGCTAATTGCACTCTGGCTTTGAATATTTCAATCAAGGCGCCTTTAAATCATTTCTCCATGACTGCTTCTGTACTTCCATGATTATAACCACCTCAACTGAACTGCTTCACTGTGCTATTATAATATAATAAATCACCAAATCAATGTCCTTTGAGAAGGCACAGGATTTTATAATCTTGTCACACTGGTTCGCAGTCTTTCCTTAACTTAGACTCATAGATATAGAGTTGGAAATAACCTGAGAGATCAACTTTACAGAAATTTAAACACTAGAAAAATTGATTCTTCATTTTTTTTTCATTTTTTGCAATGAGTTGACACATAAATGGTCTTGAGACAGGTTCCTATCCTGACATTATTTCTTTCCATTTTTTAAATCTTCTCTGGCTATTGCAAAGGTCAATTGTTAAAATCTACACCAATGTCCTCATTTCACAAGTGAAAAAACCGAGGTCCAGAGAAGTTAAGACCTCTCTAAGGTCAGAGAGACTACTAATAATTAGGAGTGCTAAGGTCTTAGGTTCTTTGACTCAGATCTCAGACTTTCCTCACTATGCCATATTGGGTGATGATGGAATTGTAGGGTTAAAATCAGGGAGTCTTCCAAGAAGAGAAGAAGGCCGCAAGTACAATGGATGGTTCTTCTGGGAAGGATCTATAAAAGACCCACATAGAAGAATTATTTAGGATGTAAAGATTCAGTTGCCATTATATCAATAAATAGAATACTGGGATCAACAGCATCCCAAATTCAGTTTAGTGTTGAAATATCTCAGAGAAGGAAGGGATACTGAGACCAACTGGAATAACTGTCTTTGGCCTGAATTATCTGGATAATTTTTCCAATCTGACGTTGGACTGCATATTAATCAGCATAAATGAATAAAAGAATACACACATACATATATATATATATGTACATACATAATACACATAAAACAATTAGCCAGGCCAGTTTATATATAATTGACCTTCAGAGTGGCCAAATTTATAATAATTAATTAATAGGGCACTTTAGACATTTATCTTCATTGTGGGAACTATGATTTCATGAAAGTGATCTCTCAGGAATCAAAAGTCCATCTATCAATGGGAAAATGGGTTACTAAATAATTTGATTCCATCTAATTACAAGTATTTTCTCACAGAGTAGTAAATACTTTGGATAGACAGCAATAAGTGTCTCTAGGCAAGGGAGGAAGGAGAAGCATGAAGATAAGTCAGAAGTATAATGGGAGGTAACAGACTAGGGACTGACAGACACCTGATAATTGACTGACTCTCTTCAGCTGTTCCTTTATTTCAGCCTTTTTTCTTAGCGTTCCTACTAATGACTTAGTTTCGAAGCCAAAATTGTTTGAAGGAGGAGCAATGGCCATAATTTCTTGTCTAATTTCAAGTACTATTGTTGAAATCAAACGGGAGATAAAATTTTTAAGTGATGTATAAAACTTAAATCTCCATAGTAATGGTAACTCTTAAGAATACCATAAAGCAATGCCCATTACCCACCTTCTCAGCTGATGTGCTTGTCTCATAATTAAACAAATAAAAAAATGAAGGATATTAATCAAGAATTGCTTCTTTTCTCCTCTTCATTTCATAACTCTGGCATTACCCTTGACTATTTCCTCATTTCCTTTAATCACTGATAAAAAGGTAGTTCTCCTCACCAAAGTCCACTACAACTACACCACAATTATCTGTTGACACTCTTATTTTCTCTAAGATATTTCTCCATTTTATATACTCTGTCTTTCCCTAATCATCATTTACCAGTTCCTTCCCTGTTGCCTTCAACCATATTCAAGTGTTGCAAGAAAGAAAGAATCAAAAAAAGGGGAAAACAAAGAAACAATTGGAGAGAAAGAAAAAACAAAATAAAGAAAGGAAGGGAAGACAAAAGGACAGAAAGAAGGAATAAATAAGTAAAGGAACCAAAGAAAAATCAAAGAAAAGAAGAAAGGAGAAAAGAAAAAAGGAGGAAGAAACAAAGGAATGAAGGAAGAAACAAAAGAAAGTACAAAGGAGGGAGAAATTATTTCTTTAAGCCTGGGCTCTACCTACTTTTCACCTCCTCTTTACCCATCAGCCTCCTCCAGATACTCTACAATCCAAGCATGATGGCCTATTAGTCAGAAAGTACAGCATATTTCATCGTTCCTCTGTGTCTTTACAATGACTTTCCCTTCTTTCTAAACTGTCTCTTAGAATTGCTGGTTTCCTTTAAAAAGACTCCCTTCTCAAAGCTACTTTATTATATTCATTCTGTATATACAAGATATTCCAAATGTTTTAGAGCAGGTTTAAGCTCTTAAAGCTATACTGCAGATATCCATATATTTAGGTAAGTGTTTTATCACCTATGCAAATGTAAGCTTGAGGGCTGGGACTATTTCACTTTTGTCATAGTATTCCCAACACTTAGTAGAATGCTGGACAGGGAAAAGACAATTCACAAATGCTTGTTTGTTAAGTGATTCAGGGAAAATTAAAGGCAGGAGATGAATTTAGTGGGGAAATCACTTGATTAAATATACCACAAGCTTCAGAGAGTTTTATTAGAATGAACCTGTGATTTGATTGGTGTAGGAATGTCTTGGTGAGGAAGTACCTTAGAGTTGCCTGGGAATACTGAAAGTTTAAGTGATCTGCCCAGAATCATATAACCAATTATGTATTCAAGGTGGATTCCTGCCAAGGAGTCAAGACCTCTTTTCATTACACCATTCTGTCTTTCATCTTAATATTAATCCCAAATTTGTTCTATTGAAATTTTTTAAATTAAAATTTTGATTTTTGTAATCAAAAGGCAATTATTTCTGTGTGAATCATTCTCAAGATGCCATTTCATTCCTTTTGACTAAATTTGGGAAGTTCGTTAGCCTTCACAAAGGGTGTCGTTAAGAAGGGCAATGGAGAAACCTAGCATCTCCTTTTCACATTACCTTACTGAGAGAAAAGTGAGACAGCTTTGAAGTATTGCTGCTGAAATATTTTAGTGAATGTATTATAAAGAAAAGACTTAATTATACAGCACCCTAAATTTTTAATTTGGTTCATTATTTGTTTCCATTTCTTGGAAGGAAAAAGAAACAGCCAGATTGTTATGATGCATTTGGAGTAGATCAAATTCCCTCTCTATCACTTAGATCTCCAAAAGTCCCTGCCTATTTTTGAGCCTTGATTACGCATCAGCCTTTGGATTCCTTTGCCTTCAAAGTCTCTTAAGGTTTTCAATGTCTGATCCTATGATCTTTATTAGACATTTTCAACTTTCTAACTCTTATCAAGTGGTTTTCTCTTTGAAACCTGTTGAATATCCTCCTCTCCCTATTTAATAGTTGTCACTTAATTTTTCTCAGGGCTCTCTCATGAGGGTGATTAAGTATCTTCAATTTACTGAATTTTACCAGTTTTTCTAGTCAGTCTCATCGGTTATTCTAGCCGTAAGGTGCTTGAATCACTATGAAAAGTATCCTCAAAACAAGTGCAGGGCCATATTTAAATTCTACTAACTTAATATCACAGACTCTCCACACTGGCAGAGAACTTGGGGATCCGCTAATATGACACAGAGGGTAACAGGAATTTCCCCTTCAAAACACTCAGCATTTTCATATAGACAGTTATAGCTAGAGTAAAAATTATAAAAAAGAGAACAAGATTTATTCATGTGAGTGGAAGGATCTGATGATGAATAGAGAAAAGAAGAAAAGTTTAGGAAGAGCTCTAGAAGATGCATGAGTATCTCTAAATAAGTTAAGATTTTTAGAACATGATTAGACATGGTTTCTCTGACTTCAAAGTTAGCTAGATAGATAAAGCTTTTGATCTGGAGTCAGGAAAACCTGAGTTCAAATGCAGCTTTAGGCACTTAGTAGCACAGCTGAGCAAAATTGGTAGCTGGGCAAATTACTTAACTTCTTTTTGCCTTAATTCACCAGAAAAGAAGACTATTTCAGTACCTTTGCCAAGAAAATCATTGAAGAGTATGGTCCCCAGGAACTTGAAGAGCAGGACATGATGGAATGATTGAACTACAACAATGTGGCTCCAATGGGTTAAATTTGTGAAAAGGCAAATTTAAGCAGGGTATAAAAAAACTGCCCAATGATTTATGCTATGTATATGGAAGGAGCCATTTGGGGAGGTAGTGAATTCTTTGTGAAAGTTTTAAAAGAATGGATGTTTATTGCAATGTGGTTTGTTAAAAGGCATTCTTGTCCAAGTAGTTCAGGGGCTGGATGGCTTTTGAAATTCTGGGAAATGCCTATTGAGTACTGAATGTAAAACTGAGGCTGGAAGAATGGAAAGGAGTGTTTCACAGTATAAATGTTCCTTTTATCTTAGTAGATCACCTCTTCAAGGAAAAAAGTAGGAAGTGGATGATGGCCAACATGACTCAACGGAGTCCAAAGTAAGCCATTCTATGCACTGTCTTCTTCCTCATCACCAACCTAGATTATGATCCCTTAGATGGTTTCTGCACTGATTCATCCTAGGCTTCATCTGCTTCTCAGATCCTTGGTTTTTCTGTTTCAACTCAGCTTATATTTTAGTACTTACTCTTCATTTCTTTCTAGATTTTTATCTTCCATAAGTGGCTTTTGGTCTTTTTCCTTGATTTGAGGGGTTGAGGATGTTGTTATTGTTGTTATTGCTATTGCTTTTCATCATCTTCATCTTCACCATTGTTGTCATCCTAAAAATAAGTTTATCTTCAACATTCAAATATAAATTGTATTGGGAGAATCACCATCCATTTCTTGTCCTCTTAGAGGGTTTCGTGTTCAGTAGACTGTCACATAGGTAGATAGGGTTAGTACATTTTATACATGAATAAAAAAATATTGGGAAATATGGTTCTCTTCTGTAATTCTACTGAAAACATCTTTGAGGCAATTCCAGCTGCAGACAAGAAAACTGGAATCATATGTCTTCACTCTTTTCACATAATTCTGACTCTTTTGCTAAGTCTAAATTTTAGCAACAAAATGTTATTGTTCTTGTTGTTCCATGTAATTTGGAGATAATAAGAATTTGCAATGGTGACAACAATTTAAAAATAATTTTAATAGATAATTTAAAATCTGGGTAATAATGGGCAACCTGTGATAAAACTTTTGTTCCAAAACAGTTTATTGATTGAACTCTTAAGGATATCTTGAGCTTTGTATTTGTAGTAAAGTGGCTTGTCATCCCTGCTTCCAAAGGACAAGTAAAAAAGTCAGGGGAAATGATGGAAAAAAACAGTATTCTGAAGTTAGGCAGTAGGGTTCAAACCTTGCCACTAACAATTACTATTCAGATATCATTGGAGAAATCATTTAAATTTCTTCATTGGAAAATTCACTGGACTAGATGACTTTTGACATATCTTTCAGCTATGTAGTTCTATCTAATTTTGGAGTATAATCCTGGGTAAGTAATTGTATCTCTTTAGATAAGAAGAAAGTGCTAAACTGTTGAAACCTGCAGTAGTACATTGTGTATTTAATATTATAATTAATATTATAATTATCTGGTACTTTTTCCTCTTCTAATTATTATTGTTATCTCATTTTCCTCTTGTGTGATAAAGTTCTCCTAAAAGTGTTCCTAGGGGCAAGTCACTATTCTTTTTTTTCTATTTTTTTCTATTATATTTTATTTTTTAGACCATAGTGTTGATGGAAAAACATGACCTTTCAAAATTGAAGAAAAGAATTGGAATTTATCATCCTTCTGTAGCTCAATGAAAGCTTCTTTTGGAAGAGTAGGATGATAAAGATGATAGGGTCCTCATAGTGTTCCCGTATGGTTCTCATTTCTTCTGGTGCATTTGTATATTTTGAAAGTTTTTCATCCCATAAAGTTTAGAGATTATGAGTATTAGAAATTGCTACAGGGGCAGCTAGGTGGCGCAGTAGATAGAGCACCAGCCCTGAAGTCAGGAGGACCTGAGTTCAAATGTGGTCTCAGACACTTACCAGTTCCTAGCTGTATGACCCTGGGCAAGTCACTTAACCCCAATTGCCTCAGGGGGAAAAAGCAAAAGAAATTGTTACACCTATTAAAATGTCATTATTAACCTTTTTATAGATTAGTGCTACCTGTTGATGATTCGGTACAACATTTTTTTGTTATAATATTCCAGTTCTCTTATTTATTGAATTATTGAAGCTATTTTGAGGTCAGGATACATATAGTATTTGAACTTGTTACCTGTTAGGTTGTAATAGTATTCTTTGAAGTACATTTCCATCCACTAGGTCAGGCTATTCATTCATTCAAAGCAGTTATAGTTTTGGAATCTTTGGTAATTGATTTCAATTGATTACATTAATAATCTACATTGATCAGTAAGTCTGTGCTCCTTGAAACTGTTTGTAATTGTTTGTGGCAATGACTTGATCTTAAATTATCACCATGAATGGCTCAGTTTATGTAAATGAATGTTACATAACAGTCACTTGTCTGATGCTTCTTTGATCAAATGAGATAATATTTATAGATTGCTTAGCACAGTGCCTGACACAAAGTTGATAAATACTCATTTCTTTCCCTTTTCTCCTGTGGTTGGTAAAATTTATGTAGATGTTGCCTGTGAATATGGTGAGTCTTTGATTCCACTGTTGGATCTTAGTTATTTTTAAATAAACTTCATTTAGAAGTAAGGCACTTTTGATTACACTCATTCAGTAGCATGCAAATATTGTCTACCTTTATTATTGCTCAAAAATGAATTGACGTCTGCCTGTTCCAGAATTATTTTTGGAAATTTTAAAAACTATTTAAATGTTCTCTGAAAACATCTAGCAACCCTCTTCTTTCTTTTATGATGACTATGTGTTGTTATTTATACAGATAATTAATTGTGATAGGGCTTGTATATGATGGATTACTTATAAGTTTTGTCAAATCTACTTTTAAAATTACCATTATCTCATTTTTCTCATCTTTCCTTCCAAATTAATTAGATAGACATAGTCATAGGAAGAGTTGCTATGCTGCTTCTATTCTTTTATAATGTTTTGTGAATTATTACAAATGTATATCAAATGGCTCACTTTTATAAAGAAATAAAGTATGGGTGAAAAAAATTTTTTTTCTGTAGGCTCATTGAAAGTATCTTTGGGATAACATAATATTATTGATAATTTTATCATAAATCCTTGATTTTTATTGACAAATCTTAGACTTTTAACATAATCTATTCTTTTTTTTGCTGAGGCAATTGGGGTTAAGTGACTTGCCAAGAGTCACACACCTAGGAAGTGTTAAGTGTCTGAGACCAGATTTGAAATCAGGTCCTGCTGAATTCAGGACTGATGCTCTTATCCACTGGGCTACCTACCTGCTCCAATAATCTATTCTTTTAAGATATATATTAATTGTATATCTTCCACTCCAGTGTTTAAATAGAATGATTATGATCATAAGCTATGTTGTTGTAATCAAGCCAATAGGGTGCTAAACACCAGGAAAGTAAGACAAGCAAAGAAGCAATGTCCTTAAGAGATCCATAGAGGTGATGATCCATAAAGGAGATCCATTGCAAAGGATTAATTCAATTGTCTGTAATAAACATTGAATCTTTTTGCATACATGAAGTCCTATTCCAATGACTTACCATGCCACAGAAAAGAAATTAGTTTTCTGAAAACTGTCATAGTGAAGTACTAGGTCTGGCATGTTGAACCATGCTGGAAATATTGTCTTCAAGTGCTGTCTTGGTGAAGGATTGTGTCTGATTTGTGAAGACCAGTCAAGCATATCACAAAGAGGTCATTACCATGAATCCATTGGCAGTGTGAATCCATGAAACAAAGGAAAACACAAAAAGGCTCTTAGTCTTGCATGGTCTTCCATTTCATCAATGATATTGGCAAAATGGTGGAAGAGAGATGGTAAGAATAAGATTCACAAAGCAAAGACCATCCAGACATATTGACTTAGCTGCTGCTTTTATGTTTAATGTGACGATCCTTGTCTAGTGATCAAGGAGTGCTTTTCTACTGAAAGAACTGAATCATGTAAATTTTGATATTCTTGCTAAAAATTAAACTAGATAACAAAAGAAATTTACAACTGAATGGAAGGATGGGAGGAGAAAATAAGAAAAAGGTAAAGTTAGCTTTATCACACATTCAAAGGCAGCCAGAAACATTCTTTAATGGGACAGCTAATTATTTGATATTCATAAGTGATAAATATTTGCAAAAATATCACTAGAAAGATAATTGCAACTTCTGCAGTATCAATGATTGAAGAGCATTGGAATGTAGATAAATTCTATTAGGAACTTAATAAAGACCTCTCATATTAAATCAATATACCTTTTAATACTGGATGACTTCAATTTGAAAAGGGCAATAGAAGATAATGGAAAAATATATTGGAAAACAGGGTCTAGCAATAAGAAACCAGAGAGGCCTAAGGCTATATACTATAAAGAAGCTTCCCACCTATATGTCATGAATATTTTCTGAACAGAATAGGAAAGCATCGGACATGGAGAGTACAAAGGAAAATTCGATGTTGAAAATGATTACATCTTGGTGGGAGCCAAATTGTCACTGATGTGAAGATGGTTCCCAAATCATCTTCCTCTGTACAATTAGATCACTGGCTTGTTAGAGAAAATATAAAAAAACCAATTCCAAATCAGAATCAAAATTACATATGGTACACAATTGAGGAACCTGCAATCTGAACTACTTAGACAAGACTGTTAAGGACAAAAATTTGGAAATGGATAAAAGAACATATAAAGGTACAGAACATTACAATCTCCCAGGGAAGTTTAACCAATACAAGACAATCACACAATAATAGAATCAAAAAAGACAGAAACTTCCTCAACCAACAAACATTTGATTGTCATATCAAAGGGAAAGATAAAACACCCTAGAACCATACCAGTTTAGAATATAAACCCATATATAAAATCTTTCAGAGGACATTTGTGGAAGTTAATAGTCATCATTAATTCATAAAACAATGAAATGTAATGAAGAAAAGAATTCATTTTTACAATCCACTGAGTGGAAACTTAACTAAACCAGATCATCCAAAGGGCAGAAAAGGATGAAACTGGCAGAATGTAGTGAACATATAAAAATACAGAAGACAATAATAAACTCTTTCAATAGCCCTGGATTTGCCACATGTAAATTATAATATCACAATGCTATAGGAAGACATATAGGCCTACAGACGAGCAAGAGAGCTGGACAAGTACACCCAGAAAAGCTCTATACTGAAGACAATACAATTTTTAAACATCATTGAGAAAGTGATTCTGATGATATCTGGATGTGGGGAGAATACCAAACACTTGGGGGGGGTGTAATGAACTAACAAAATATCATAAATTACTGACCATTATGCCTACTTTCCCACCAGAGCAACAATCTTATAAGTATAATCTACAAATACATCAAGGGTATCCTTGATGAAGGTATGATGAAGGCAAGTTTTTCTAAGTGCTATATTTCTCTAATTGACCACATCATTATAGTCACAACTGACCATACATTATAGAGAATATGAAACCCCACTATGACTATCAGTTGACTATTTTAAAAGCAATTTGATTTAATAGGACCAATTACCACCTTAAAGGTTTTCCTTCAACAATGGATTTCCCATGCATGTCAAAATCACGTTTCCTTGAATGATGTAATAACAGAGATAACTTTCTTTGCCAACCCTCTGACTATCAATATCAAGTGAAGCATAAAATAGGGAGTGTATGGTCACCAAAGGTGTTTACCATTGTCATGGAGGATGTCCAGCGCAGAGTCCAAATCAAAGAGGGATTCCCTATAGATGGTGATGTCCTCCAGATGCTGTTGTTTGCAGATGGCATTGTGCTGATTGCATCAAGCCCGGAACATTGCAGAGCCTCCTAAATGAGATCCATAATCACTCAAAAGAGTTTGGCCTAATTTTCCACATAGGAAATACCAAGTGGATGAAGAATCCCTATAGTCCAGATTATGAGTTGCAATTGAATGGCCAACTCATAGAGCTGATCCATCAGTATATATTTTCTTGGCCAGACCCTGCAAATAGTCATTGCGCTGGGTCCAGAACTAAATGGGAGGAGAAGGGGAGGCTGAATTGCCTTTGGAAATAATTCCTTTAATGACCCCAACTTCTCCTTCAAATATAACCCGTATTTTCATTCATCTGTAGATATTATATGGCAATAAGTCATATAATAATACCATCTCCAAAGAATTAAAGTTTTGGGTCCCCCAAAGGGCAATGGTAAGGCATAAAGTGGGCGTGGGTATGCTACAACCCATTATTCATGAGAAGTGGCATAAAGGACATCATTCAGAGAGATGCATGAATGGAAAAGGAGGTGGGCTGGTTATGTAGTGACAGTAAAAAATAATCTTGCATGCTTCAGTGGCACCCACTCAATGTAAAGATATTTAGATAAAAATCCTTAGAACATTCAATGGACCCCCATGGAAAACATATGGAATGTCATGGACAAGAATGGTACAGGATGAGAAATGGATGGATGGGTTGAGATCTATACCCTTGAAGGGAGTACCCACTTCAGAGACATCACAAAACTATTGAAGTTTCAAAGCAAGGACACCCATTACCTCCTTGAAGCCTCACAACAACCCTGTGAGGTAGGCACTATAGATATTATGACTCCCATTGTACAGCTTATGACTCTTAAGCATGAATTTCAAACCTTTCTTTTACAACTAAGTCCAACATGAAATACCATGCTGCCTTTTAATGGGGGTCTCTACCTTTTCATCTGTCTTTTCTAGTTTACAACAATAAAGCAAAAACAAACCAAAAAACTGTTCTAGTTAGGATTCCTTCATGTTGTTCACTCAATCATCAATCATACATTCATTCACCAAGTACTCAGTATGTATCATCACTCTGGGGTATATAAAACATAAAGATACACACAATGTATTCATTAATAAATATTTCTGGAATTGAACAGTCTGTGATATGGGCCCTATGCTCAAGGAATTTACATTCTCTCTTGTGAATTAAGGCTAATAAACTTGAAATAAAATGTTTATATTTACATAAAATGTTTATTTAGATTTCAAATTCCTAATATTTAATTTGAAAAATGCTCATATATATTTTAACAAAGTACTCAAAAGGTAATTTATTAAAAATGTTAAATATTAAAAGAAATAATAATGTGTGACTTGCTAGAATTTAAATTTAAAAATTTAAATTTAAATGTATAATGTCTATACAATAGAGTATTAATTCTTAATATTGTGCTAAGACTTTTGGGTTACTTGTATCTGACTCTTTCCAGATGGAACAATTACTTCACTTTCACATACCACCTTCTTGCTCAACTCCAAGCCTTCTACCTACTATGGTAGTAAATAAACCCTAATTTTCATATCTTCTAAATAAAAATGAATTTGGAGACTTTCTACATATAGTTGGAGTCATAGCTTTAACTAGCCTGAGGCAAATGAAGCTTTGCCAAAAAGCACAGACATGGAAAAGGGTGGAGCTAATCCTGAAGTCTCCCTGAGACTCCTTTGCTTAATGGTTTGGCATTTCTCTCCAGGACCCACCTCTCCTACCCGCTCCTGTTGCCAAGTATTCCAGACCTTCTAATATAATACAACTGCTGTGCTGAACTATCTTCTGCCTCTCTCCACCAAGTGATTACATCAGGTAGAAAAATAGAAATGTAGTTATAACTCTAATGACTAAGATAGAAAATGAAAGAAGAAAAAGTAGAATTGCTTGAAATACCTTTATTCATATCTAACCTATGTCCTTTTAGGTTAGTCTACCAAAAGCCCACAATATTTAGATTCATGATTCCTGAAACCAAGGACAAAGTACTAACCATTATTTCTGAAAATGACATCTTCATCTATCAACGCTCTTCCAGAGGTTTGTCTTTATGGATAACCAAATTCTCCAGGAGGTTCTATACCCTTCACCCTTCCTAAAGATAACATTGCTCTTTATAATTAGTTATTCAATGATTATAAATCTTATGTCTTTAAAACTCCAGGAAAAATATCCAGCAAAAAAAAAAAAAACAACTAAAAACCTTGTACCTACAAAAGGCCCTAGTTACAGTACAGGAAGATAAACCCCAATCCCAGAGCAAATCCAAATCTATCAGCTAGTGTAGGAATCTTTCACTTTTAAGTAGCAGTTGATTCATTTTCAGTGGATTACTTAGACTGAGCTTAAAAAGCAAGTATAGCAAAAAAAAAATATTCCCTCAATGAATTTGTTCCACTTTTCCTCCATAAAAACATCATGAGAAGCTATGGGAAGTGTGCCATTTTGACTTTCTTATCAAACATCCTATTCCTAGACAGGAATTTTATTACAATATCAAAATTTATCTTTCTTTGCCTCTTCAGCATATACCTCAGTACCTGGCATGTGGAAAGCACTTAGTAGTTACTGCTTGCTGACTAAACTTAGCTTGCTGAGTGTCTCAGCTTGCTTCACCTCTTCATCTTAAACGTGGCTGCTAAAACCTTTGCGAACAATATACAAATCACTTCCTTTCCTCTAGGGTTCCATTTTCTCTGCTTTAAAATAAGGAGGTCAGTAAAGATGACCTATAAGACTCCCTCTAAAATGAAATTCTAGCATTTAGTAGGCAGCTACTGTGAACAAAGGCATGATGCTATACCCTACCAAGGATTACACAATAAATGAAATTGTCCACATCCTGGAGGAGCTTACATTCTAATAGCGGAGTGGAATATCCATACAAATAAACATAAAATTATATACAAAGTAATATCAGGAGGTGGGAGAAAATAGGAGGTACACTCCTTGAAAGAAATAATGGATCCCAAGGAAAGATCTTCATGTCTATTAGTTCAACTAGTCAAAGAAAGTCAAAACTAGAAGGTACTTTTTAAGATCTAGTCCAACCATTTCCTTTTTACAAATTAATAAAATGAATAAGTATTTATTGTGTTTAATATTTTCCTGCAACTGTACCCACGACTGGGAATCTAAAGCAAAAAGAAAGAGTCCCTACCCTCAAGGACTACATAGCCATAAATTAAGGTCCAGAGAGCATGTTACTATCATCCATTTAGAACTAGAAAGGATTTTATAAATTATTTACACCAATTCACATATGTTATAGATGAGGAAAGTGAAGTCCACACAAAATAATTTTTAATATAATTTTGAAGTTAAATGATACAGATCATTTTTAAATTGAATTCTTTTGTTTATTTAAGGATTCCATAAAAAAGTTAAAATGTTAAAAATCCATTTAAAATAATTCCTTGGAAGATTGAGAAGAAAAATCAGATTCAGTTCATATCTTCCCATTCAGGAATAAAAGGAAGCTCTAAAGCCCTAAACAAAGGAAAAAAAAAAAACTATTCTAGGAGTAGGGAATGGGATCCAGACATAATATTTTGAAGAAAAAGAAAAAGAAAGACAAAATGATGATTTTTAAACAAGTGCTTGAGAAAAGAGACAGAGACCAGACTTTACACAGCAATTTAGCGTGCAAAAAGAATTATGACAATGAAGAATTCAAAGAAACATAAGATATTTATGAACTGATTCAGAGGGAAGTGAGCAGAGCAAGAAGAACTATATGCAGATAAAACACTAATACTGAAACAATGTGGATTAAAAAAAAAACATGGAAACAGAGATGCATTAAGGTTAATTGTAACAACTCATTTTAGCTATGAAGAATGAAGAAGGGAATAAAAATTCTTTGTTATATTAGAAGACCATTAGAAGACATATTAAACATAATGTCAGGTGAAGATTACTATGTTGGTACATGTTGCTTAAATACTTTTCTTTTTTACTAAGGAAAGCATATTTAGGTGATATATCTGGAAGTGAATGAGATGGGAAAATAAAAGAAACCAATCCTATTAAAATGAAATTAATGTTTCTGTAAAATCATCTGATGGATGTGGAGAAAAATTTAAATCAAGTCTTGCTAATTGCATGGCCCTGAGAAAGTCACTTGTTTTCTTAACTTAATGTCTGTTTCTCCAACTGGAAAAACACCTGACTCACAGGGTTATTATAAGAATTGAATAAGATAATTTTAAAGCACTTAGGATAGGGTCTGGTATATAGTTAGCTCTATGTAAATGTTAACATATATGCATGTGTATATGTGTATACATATATGTGTGTATGCTTATATAGACATTTACCAATCATGTGACTCTGGGCAGTCACTTAACCATTTTTGGCTTTATTTCCTCATCTATAAAATGAGATGGCAAAGGAATTTTTGTCAAGAAAATGTCAAATGGCATTGCAAAGGGTCAGACACAACTGAAGAATAATAAAAATATGCATATGCATACATATGTATACACACATATATATCCATCTCTAGATTTAGATGTATGCACATATATATACACATCTATCTACATAGCTGAAAGGGGGGGGAGGGAGTAAGAAGAAGAGATTCCCTAATGATTATCAGTTTCCTTGTACAATTATATCTCTATGTACAGGAGAGGGTTGAGACTTTTAACTACACATTTTCACACAACCTGGCAGCAATGAAAAATCACTTTAGGACCTTGGACAGAGCTTACATTGTGATGGAAAAAAGGCTAGACTGAATGCTCGGGCATTCATTAGCTGGGGAATATTAATTAATTTACTGAATGTCTTTGGGTTTTTATTTCTCTGTTTGCATAAGGAGGGAATTGAGCTAATCAATTTTTAAAGAGCCTTTATCCATATAAATTTATGATCTGATGAACAACCTTTATTCCTAATGTTTTGCCCTTTGGTCCTAAGAAGAAATCAGAGGAAACAATCCCATTGTCAAGAACATTAGTGTATAGTCTGTGGTTCAGGTCAGCTATGTGACTGACATCTAGTCAATAGTATAACACATCGCAGCAGCCTAGGAAATTATATCAGTGTGGCTATGATAATAGATTATTAAAAGATTCTTAGAGTAATCCAAGAATTATAGAATCATAAATTAGAATTGGGAATGAACTTTGTTCTTGTTCAACACAATGATTTTATATTTAGGGAGGTCCAGATAGCATATGTACTTTGCTGAAGGGCATACAATGATTGGACAATAAAGTTATATCTCTCATTCTTTGCCTTTGAGCTTTGCCTTCATTGACAATTTAGCTCTCATCATGCATATACACATGTATGTATATGTAAAGCATTTATTCCTCAATAAACTTTCTGTATCTCATCAAAGTACCATCATGAATGGATGATGGGAAGACAAAAGGAAAGAAGGGAAGGAAGGAAGGAAGGAAGGAGGGAAGGAAGGAAGGATGAAAGGAAGAAAGGAAGGAAGGAAAGAAGGAAGAAATTATTAAGTATTCATCTTGTTCCAAGAACTATGCTAGTGATATAAATATGAAAAATGGAGATTATATCTACCTTCAATGGAATTACAGTTGAATACGGGGAGGACACATATATAAGAAAGGAATAATTAGGTATATTTTGATATGGAAAATAAGATTGATAGTTCATATTATAATAGAGGAGTAGATTTGATATACCCTTTTCCAAGAACAATGACAGAGCTGATTTGATGATAAATAAATATTTGGAAATGTGGGAGGGAGGGAAGTGTTAGACAAGAAATAACAATTATTGTGACTGTTGAGTTAGCCAAAGAATGAAGTAAAATATGTCTTGAACTGGTCCTAAATATAGTGAGTGACTAAGGCAATTAGTTGTCATAGGAAAACAGGAAAGCAAACCATCAAGAGAGAAGATATTTGACAATGCTAACCATTCTGTTCCCACAGTCCCTCAATGTTTAGTATATTTCATGTTCAGTCTAAGATTTGTTATTGCATTTCATTTTAATTCAGATGCCTTTTAGTGTTGTTTACATAGAGTTTATCCTAACCACTATGAATACAGTTCCCTTGATTCTGTCTTTTATTTTCAGCAATTCATAAAAAAGCCTTTCCAAGTTTCCCTGAATAACTCATATTAGCCTTTTTTCACGAGCTTCCTCATATCCCCTAGATTTAAACCCATTCTTTATGACTTTGTCTTACTTCTTTTCTTGTTACTGTGCCTTTGAGGATTAAGAAATACTATAGGATAGTAACCAATTTTGTTAATTGCGGGGCAGAGACTGTAAAGGTCTTAAATATCCAGGACATAAGGAAAATTTTAAATGCAGTGAAATCTTTTCCACAGCCTAGCAAGGAAGCAAACTCAGTAGGAGCACATTACATGACTTTCACCTATAATCATGATACTTATTATGAATCCTGATAACAGGGGAATGATGAAACTGCAATGTAAATGAAGCATAGTTGACTTATCTAATTAAAATACTTTTTTTAAATTTCTAGGACAAAGAGGCAAAATAGTATAGAAAAATGATTGAACATTGGATCAGTAACTACCTGGACTTCAATCTTGCCTTTGACCCTGACTTTGTGATCATATGCAAGTCATTTAGCTAGTCTAAAACTCGGTTTCATTATTGTAAATGAAAGACTGTAATATCTCTAGTATCTATCTTATAGGGATATTTTTATAGGATGCCATAAGATCATATATGTAAGTACTAGAAAACCTTAAACATAAAATCAAGATATTTGTACTATTAATTGAATATTGTGATCTCTTTCCTCTCTGAATCCACATCAATATCCCCTTTTCAGAATCTTGTTTTTAAACCAAAATATATTAGATTATAAAGAAAATCATTTATCTGGAAAGAATATGGAATTTTACCTGTCCTGCAGTAACCTCCGTAAATTTGTCCATAAAGAACTTGGAAGTTCATGGATCCCTACTATTTTTCTTGGATTTAAAGGGACTTGGAAAAGATGTTTCCAGTCTTGTGGTTTTTTGTTTATTTCTACTGTTACTTATTTTTGCAAATTCCAGATTTTCCAGTTACATAGATGTGAAGGAGGCTTCCCAGGTTTTCTTAGCCTTGGGTTCCATTCTTCCACTGTATGGTTATAACAAATGTTTTAGCACTGCTGACCTGAGGTATCTTCCATTTGCCAAGAATTTTTGGTTTGTAACCTTACAGGGTCAACACTGAGGTCCTGTGGTAGACTAAGAATCGCATAAGATTTGATTACAGAAGACCTAAGTGTGAGTCACTACCTTACTAGCTACATGATCCTTGCCAAGCCATTTAACCCTCTTTCCTCCAGTTTTCTTATTCGTAAAAGGGGAGTCGTACCTGTATTACCTCCCTTGCATAGCTTTGGTAAGTTTAATGCACTATATAATTATAATTCTTTTTCTTATTACTGCCTAGCATCATCTGCCCTATAGTAGTCAAGTCTACCACTCCTTGCTAGTAAATAATATCTAGAAATAGCGAGAGTAATAGATGCAATGCTAAAAGACATCTCAGAGGATATATACTCTCATTTTACAGATGAACAATTGAGGGCCCAACAGAATAAGAACATATAAGAAATGAGAAACAGAAGTTAGATTTGAACCCTGGTCCTCTGATCCCAGAATTAGTTTTCTTTTCAGTCTACCAAGTCATCCTCAATTATCTAGATTTATAGTTTACACATGGGGAAATAAACAATTTTGAGTAGTTAAATGTTCTGGTGAATTACTACTTAGAATAATATGGCCACTATTCTGGTATAGGCAATAGGAATGTTTTCTCTAGAGTCTAAGAGGAATCATATAGCTACTCATGCCTTTTATTTCTTTTATCCCCACTCACACACAAAACTAGTATTATTTTTAAAAGTTTTTATTTAGCAACTCAGGGAAAGATTTCTGAAAGGAAAGTAATTTTCTATTCTTATGAAATAGAATCCATAGCACACATGGCCAGAAAACTGATATCAAATGCAAGCTTTTTGAGGGTAGGGGCTGTTTTCCCCCTTTCATCCTTTATTATTCTGGAGTCTATCAAAAAACCTGGAACATCACAAACCCTTAATACATGGTTATTGAGTTAGTTTGATTCAATTAAACTGCAATGAACTAACCATCAATTTCTCAATCAGTCAAAAATGTAAATAAAATGAGAACCTTTTCGAATGCTCCACATCTCCATAATTACCTAGAATCACATGTCAAATTTCAAGCTACTCTCTCTCCTTAAAAATCTCTGTTCCAAAATTCCTGGCATAGTTTTCCCTTAAAAATAAATCCAAGTCACCACCAACAAAGTATTACTAAAATTGCCGCCCACAAGCATGCCTGAGAATCAGGACCCACCCAACTTGATTATTAACAAAAAGTTTGGGAGGAAAAAAGGAGGGTGAATTTTATTCCAACTTCTTAGCATCACCCTTATCAAGGCATAACTTCTAATCAACACATGCCATGGATTTACTAGTACTGGGTGTAGATACAAAAGGGGAAAAAAGCACATACAAAAAATAATAAAACATCTCCAGACATTTCCAGTGGTATCTGTTAAAAATTATCAAAACTTGCTTTTTCCAAGAATTTGTATCACTTGAAAGAAAATTAAATCAATACTTTTTTATTATTTTAACTATTCATTAATATTTTGGTTCATTTAAGAGCTCTTTAAATAGCTCGTTTTCTCAGATACAGTTTGGTTCTGTTTTTACATTCTAGATTATAAACTCATGGAAGGCAAACATGATAACTTATTTTCCTTCTCTTTTTACTATGGCTAGTATAGAGCACTGTCCAGAGTTAGCACCTAATAACTATTTATTGAATAGAGGGATAAAGGAAGGATGACTGAATGATAAAGGGTTTGAGAATGAATGATTGGAAAAAGAAAGATCAATAAATGAAAAATCCAGGAATGAGATGTGGTTCTGAAAATCTTCATCTAAAGCAAGTAATTCTACATAAAATTATAACTTCTCATTCACTTCCATTATAATCTTAGGTATATGTTTACACATATATTCTAGTTTAGCTAGGTTATAAAATTCTTACCTAAGGATTCTAACATTCAAATAAGATCAGGCAAATTATTCTGAAATCTTCAAGTTCCATATAAATTATTAAAATTATCATCATCATTTTAAAGAGAATTCTATATAGATTCTAGCCATTACATTCAAGACTTTCCATGTATTGGATCAAAGGAGCATAGGGATCTCAGATTGTACCTGTTTTCAATGCCCTCATGTTACAAAAGAGGAAACTAAGGCTCCATTATATAAATTAATTTCTCAGGGGTAGATAATAAAAGTATACACAGTCTTTTAATATTCTAATCCGTATTTTATAATACTATGCTCTTGTATACTATAAATATTACAAGTAATGGAGGGATTCCTGAGAAATCATGAAAAATTCCAACTATTACTATTTTCAAATGGAATCATGATGATTTTAGCACATCGTGGAACACTGTAGAGCCTCCTAAATGAGATTCATTTTTATTCAATATAACTTAATAATTCACACAGAAAAATTAAATAAAGATTGTCCATTGACTAGAATATAATATGATATTGAATCGAAAACCCATAGTGTTGGACCATTGATTCCTACGTACTGGATAGATGGTACAGATGGGAAATTAGTAGGGGCAAAGATATAACACAAGGAAGTGGGTCAGCTAAATTATACTGAGAAGCCCAAGCCTAATTCTGAAATGTATTTTCTTTTAATGATGGCTTCTTCTTCTAAATGGTTATGAATAATGGATGACCAACAATCTTCTAAGGATTAACATCACGGATGACTTCAATAGCAATGGAGAGACATAAAACAGGTTTAACTAGGAGGCAGCATATTGGTCATCATACCTTGTATACAAGAAGTGGTATAAAAGATATCAAAGAGCTATTACTGCATTTGTAGGGAAAGCAGGGCCAGGAGAGTTAAATTGGGAGGATCTCAGAAGTTATTTTTTTACCCAATCATTTTACAGATAAGAAAACTGAGACTAAGCAAGAGGAAGCAACTTGCCAAAAGCTATATAAGTAGTAGGTATCAAATGTAGGATTTGAACACAGGTCCCCTGACTCTATATTCCATGCTCCTTCAACTAGATCAAGATTCAATTAATCAATATTTCAACAAGTATTTATTAAACACCAACTATGTGCCAGGCGCTTTAGTTGGTGGTCAGACTACAACAATTCCCACTTGAAGGAGTTCATAATCTAAGGCAAATTCATATACAGAGAGAATAAATGCAAAAGATAATTTAAATAAAAGTAGTTATATAAAAAGTAGTTTAGGGAGAGGAGGGTACCAGCACTTGAGGGAAAGGTTGGGAAAGTCCTCAAGTAGAAAATGGTGTTTCAGCTAGGTCTGCAAGAAGGACATTTTGTGAAGTGGTGCTGAAGAGGGAGTAAATTCCAGATATAAAGTACCAAGCCACCTTGAGGAGAGATGAGCAGTGTGTGAGGAAGAGAAAAGGGTCTAGGGGAAAAAGGGAGTGATATATATAAGGATTCTGGAAAAATATGCTAAGGAGAGACAAAAATAAACAAAAGAATTAATATTTAATTCTAGAGACAATAGAAAGTTTAAGTTTTGCCCCTTAAATGGGGAAAAGTTTTCAGAAATGGTGAGGGCCAGAATGAAATTGGTATAAGTAAAGCAAAGGGGTTAGATGAAAGAATGTCAGAAAGGTAGAAATGGCAAGACTTAGCTGATGAATGCTTTTGTAGATAAAGGAGAGTGAGGGATTAAGGGTAATGCTGAGGTTAGGAACCTGAGAATCTTGAACAATGATGGTACCCTTGACAAAAATAGGAAACTTTGGGAGGGAAATTTTGAGGTGGGGAAATACTTTGAGTATTTTGAGTTTGAGATACCTATGAGACATCAGGTTGGAAATATTCAATAGGCATCCAAACTTGGAGCCAAGGAAAGGGAAAATGACTATATAGATCTATAATCAGCTGTATAGTAATGACAATTAAGCAGACCATGACGGTTTCACCAAGAGAGAGTGTAGAGAATGATGAGAGACCAGGACGTTGTCTTTAGAAACACTCATTAACTGAGGACATGGGATGGATGAGCTGGCAAAGGAGCCTTTGAAGGAATAAAAGTAGAATAGGGAAGAGTAGTGCCATGGAAACACAGAAAAGTGAGCATATTGGAGCAACGGATGACCAATAGTGTCAAATGAAATATTTATGTGAGAAGTCTGACGAATGAGAAAAAAAAATTATTGCTTTACCAATTGAGAGAATGTTGGTAACTTTGAAGAGAAGAGTTTTAGTTGACAGATAAGATCCAAAGTCATATGGCACAGGATTGAGGGGTGAATGAGAAGGAACAAAGTAGAGGCAAGAGAATGTAGATGAGTTTTTTTAAATGACTCTGGCTAAGAAATGGAAAAGAGCTTCAGGATGCTAATTTGAGACAATAGGGTCTGATAAGATTTTTTATTATTTTTGTTTTAATTGGAGGGTTTTCAGATATAGAAGACAGGTATAGTTTAAGATAGTTTGAATTATACTCTCAATGAGTGGGGAAAGTTAGAAGATTATTAGTAGATAAGAAAAGTTTAAACATATGAGAGGAAAGACAGGTTATAATCAAGAGGTTACAGTATCAAGGCACATGTAGAAGATTTGGCCTTGACACATTATTGTCAGAAGTTAAAAGAAAGGAAGAAAGAATGGGGGCTAAGGTCAAAGACTATTGAGATAGAAAAAAGGGAGGAGAAAAGAAATTTGCATTGAAGGGATTTTTTTTTTGAAGCAATGGGATTAAGTGACTTATCCAAGGTCAGACAGCTAGTAAATGTCTGAGACTGGATTTGAAAACTCAAGTCCTCCTGGCTCTAGAGCCAGTGCTCTATTCACTGCACCGTCTAGCTGCATCTGTATTTTCTTAATAAGTAACTGCTAAAGTCCTCAGGTGGGAAGATAAGGTTGCAAAGAGGCAAAGAGCAGTGAATAATATACAATAGGAGGACTTGGAAAAGATTTTTAAGAGTAATCATATTCAATACACATATGCTTTTTAATTCTATTAATAAGCATTTATTAAATACTTTTTTCCTGTTCCAATTATTGTGTTAAGCCCTAAAAACATAAAGAAAGACACAATCTCTGCCCTCGATGTGTTTTCATTCTAATGGAGGAGATAACATGTGTATTACAGCTAACACATTCCCCTCCAAATCTAATTATAATTTTACAGGGGGGTGGAGGAATGGACTTTTATTGAAATAGAAGATATACATATACTTAATGATGATAAGACCAGAGCTGAAGAGGAATTGTGAAATATAGAAGCAGAGTCAAAAAAAAAGAAAGAAAGAAAGAAAAGAAAGAAAGAAAGAAAGAAAGAAAGAAAGAAAGAAAGAAAGAAAGAAA
>JAJPUD010002591.1:255509-267741 GCA_023553655.1 Myrmecobius fasciatus
AAAGAAAGAAAGAAAGAAAGAAAGAAAGAAAGAAAGAAAGAAAGAAAAAGAAAAAGAAAGAAAGAAAGGAAGAAAGAAAGAAAGAAAGAAAGGAAGAAAGAAAGGAAGAAAGAAACTTAGGTTGGTAAATCAGTTTTACCAATTGGAAGGAACTGTTAATAGGGAAGAAGAAATGTGTCCCTTCAGAACCTTAATGTCTTCAATAGGTACTGAGGGAGTGAAATAAGCAAAACAGTACCTGGAAGTAGATGCTTTTTTTTTCTTTCCAAGCAGAGAAAAAGAAGGAACAGTAAACAAATTTGTTGTTTAAATTAATCCACATAAATCATCAGCATTTTTATATATTATCAACAAAATTTAGCAGCAAGAGATACAAAAAGAAATTCCATTCCAAATAACAGATGATAGGATAAAATATTTGGGAATCTATCTGCCAAGGAAAAGTCAGAAACTATACGAACTAAACTACAAAACACTTTCCACACAAATAAAATCAGACCTAATCAACTGGAAAAACATTAAGTGCTCATGGGTAGGCCAAGCGAATATAATAAAAATGACAATACTACCCAAACTAATCTACTTATTTAGTGCCATACCAATCAAACTCCCAAGAAATTATTTTACAGATCTAGAAAAAATAGTAGCAAAGTTCATTTGGAAGAACAAAAGGTCAAGGATTTCAAGGGGATTAATGAAAAAAAAAGGCAGATGAAGGTGGCCTTGCTGTACCAGATCTAAAACTATATTATAAAGCAGCGGTCATCAAAACCATTTGGTACTGGCTAAGAAATAGAACAGTTGATCAGTGGCATAGGATAGGATATCAGGACAATCTAGGCAATAACTTTAACAATCTAGTGTTTGATAAACCCAAAGACCCCAGCTTCTGGGATAAGTACTCACTATTCGGCAAAAACTGCTGGGAGAATTGGAAACTAGTGTGGAAGAAATTAGGGCTTGACCCATACCTAACACCACATACCAAGATAAGATCTAAATGGCTTCATGATCTAGATATAGAGTGATATTATAAGCAAATTAGAGGAACATAGTATAGTTTACCTCTCAGACCTGTGGAGATGGAATACATTTATGTCCAAAGAAGATCTGGAACTCCTAATTGAACACCAGATGGATAATTTTGATTATATTAAGTTAAAAAGTTTCTGTACAAACAAAACTAATGCAGACAAGATTAGGAGGGAAGCATCAAATTGGGAAATCATCTTTACATTTAATGGTTCTGATAAAGGCCTCATTTCTAAAATATATAGAGAATTGCCTCATATATATAAGAATTCAAGCCACTCTTCAATAGATAAGTGGTCAAGGGATATGAACAGACAATTTTCAGATGATGAAATTAAAACCATCTCTAGTCATATGAAAAGTTGCTCCAAATCACTATTGATCAGAGAAATGCAAATTAAGACAACTCTGAGGTAACACTACACACCTGTCAGATTGGCTAAAATGACAGGAAAAGATAACGATGAATGTTGGAGGGGATGTGGGAAAGCTGGGACACTAATACATTGTTGGTGGAACTGTGAACGGATCCAACCATTCTGGAGAGCAATTTGGAGCTATGCTCAAAAAGTTATCAAATTATGCATACCCTTGACCCAGCAGTGTTTCTATTGGGCCTATATCCCAAAGAGATCTTAAAGGAGGGAA
Source organism: Myrmecobius fasciatus (assembly GCA_023553655.1). Lineage (NCBI taxonomy): Eukaryota > Metazoa > Chordata > Mammalia > Dasyuromorphia > Myrmecobiidae > Myrmecobius > Myrmecobius fasciatus. The sequence goes on from JAJPUD010002591.1 coordinate 257,190, forward strand.
AGGGACCCACATGTGCAAGAATGTTTGTGGCAACCCTTTTTGAAGTGGCTAGAAACTGGAAACTGAATGGATGCCCATCAATTGGAGAGTGGCTGAATAAATTATGGTATATGAATGTTATGGAATATTATTGTTCTGTAAGAAACGACCAGCAGGACGATTTCAGAGAGGCCTGGAGGGACTTGCATGAACTGATGCTGAGTGAAACGAGCAGAACCAGGAGATCATTATACACGGCAACAACAATATTACATGATGATCAATTCTGATGGACATGGCTCTCTGCAACAAAGAACTGTCTCAAACCAGTTCCAATTGTTCACTGAAGAAAACCATATACACCCAGAGAGAGGGATATGAAATACGGAGCACAAAATAACATTTTCATGCTCTCTATTGATGTTTGCTTGCATTGTTTCCTTTCTCTGGTTTTCTTTTTTTTTTTTCTTGTAGATTGGATTTTTCTTGCACAACTTGTCAAGTATTTCAACATTATTAACATGTCGTGGACTTCCTGCCATCTAGGGGAGAGGAGGGGACTGGGGGTAAAATTTGTAATAGAAAGCTTTGTAAAGATCATTGCTGAGGAACTACCCATACATATGTTATACAAATAAAAAGCTTTAATAAAAAAAAAAAAACAAATTTGTTGTTTGTCCATTTCAAAAACCAGTGAAAATATAGGATGGTCTTGAATTGTGTATAATTTATTTTTTTATAATTTAAAAATAAAAATTTTTAAGAAAATTTAAAAAAAAATATAAATTAAAAATAAGAATTTAATTGAGGCAGTGTTATATACTGTGTATATATACATATATGTGTAAATATGTGGAAAAGCATGTATATTTTTATTTATCATAATGTGAGTATGTGATAAGAATACACATTGAGCAAAAAGAGGCACCATCATATGAACCATACTCTTATCTTGACAAAGGAAGGTTGAAAACATACATACACATAAATAAGTTAGTGCTGACATATCTAACTCAACACAGAAATAGATAGGCATGGGGAGTAGGGCAAGTTAAGAAAAATGATTATAACAAAGAAAAAAATCTCAAGCAAAGCAAAATCTATCATATTGAAGGGATAATTTAAAAAGAAAAAATAGCTTGAATTCTATTTTGAATGAATAAATCTGTTTCTTGACAACCCCACCAGCATTCAGTTTCATTGCCTTAAACTATATTAGCCAATTTGATTAGTGTATAGAAATACCCCAAAGTTGTTTTGTAATGTTTAAAATTGAATAATTATAAAGGTTGAGCACATTTTCAAGTAATTATTAGCAACTTACATTTCCTTTATTTGAAAATTTTTGTTCATATCCCTTGACAATTTAATTTTTATGTGCCAGGAATTTTTTCTTGGATTTGTGATTTCATTGGCTTAGTGATGTTCTTCCTTTCCTGAGATAGATGGACCCCCTCTCTGTACTACTTAGAGTGTTACCTGGACCATTGAAGTGCAAAGTGTCTTATTTGGTCCCACGGTCATAAGAGGTAAGAAATGGAACTTGAACTAAGTTATTTCTGCACAATTTTGTTTGAGTAGATGTTGTTTTCATCTGCAATATTTGACATAAAGATTTTCCCCTATTTTGTTCATACAAGTCGCAAAGGAAATGGTTTTATCTTGGGAGAGAAAGTAAATGGAGATTGTCAAGTTCACTCAGCCCTCTTCAACTTTCCCCCCAAAATTTCCTGAGATGAATTGTATTGACTGCACATGGCAAGAGACAGCAGGTGGAAAATGGTCCCAAATGGGATGCCCCAAACAGTAATGCACCAGAACTACGTCTAAGAGGGTTAGTTAATGCTCTGGGAATTCAGGGCAATATGTCAGAAGATTGTTCTCTCTATATCTCTGTCTCTGTCTCTTTCTCTCAGTCTCTGTATCTGTCTTTTTTTTCCTTTTTCTCTCTCTTTCCAAGCTGTTTGCTCCCCTGTCCTATAGCTATTCTACCATTCTATAGGAACGACTCTGAACAAGGTCTTCTGGCTCTAATTCCATCATTCTTTCTCTTACATGGTAGATATCCCTAAAACAAAATGAATTCCTGCAAGAGTAGCTGATAAACCCATCAGACAAAAGCCAATTCTTTTTATGTGCATTAAGCTCTGCATGTGTTCATGACATTACAAACTGAAAGTGGTCAAAAATTTATGATTCAAAGTCAGGGCTAGGCAACTGAAACTATCTTTGCATTCTGTAGATATAGAGACACAAAAAATTTTGTTTTGATACAGTGCTAATTAAGCTTCCATAAATCAGGCAATTTGCCCTTAATCATAATAACTGACATTTATTTATTGCTTTAAAGTTTGCAAAGCAATTTACATATATAAAGGAGTGTTTCTTGCTCACAAAAGCCAATCTCCTCAGAGTTCTATATCTGGCTAAGCCAGCAACTCAATTACTCAGACATAAACAGGACCTATCCACTCTATATCCTAAGTCCCTTTGGGCATGTGCAGATGTGATTTGCCCCAATCTCACAGCTCCTACCCTTTTATTTTTGTGACTAAGCCTAGGTTCTCTCCAATTGTAATAACTCAGAAATTTGTCATGGCTCTGCATCCATCCCATTGAGATTCCAATCTTTCCCAATTTCAGGTGATGAGAAGGAATTACTAGTTCACATGTGAATTAAATGGACTCTTCTCTTAGGGGAAGAAGGAAAGATACCTATAGTTTTATTGTTCATTGGTAGAGGAAACCTCTTCTACCAATATAGATCAGTAACCCGCTCTGTAATTTGAAGTCTTAGAAAAGTGTCGGAGACATAAAGAAATTAAATAAGTTGCTCAAGGTTATCCAGATATTCTGTTTCAAGTCTTCTAACTTCAAGCACAGCTTTCCATCCATTATATCAAGCTGCTACTATTCAAAAGTGCTTTTTACTATGATGAATATGAAATCATCAATGCTTGCTTTAAAATGTCAGGGGATAGGTGACTCTTAGAGAAATCTGAAGCATTACCCCTGAATACAGCACACAAACACAGACACACACACACACACACACACACACACACACACACACAGACACACACACTCTTTCACCACTACTACCACCACTATTCATTTGCTCTGATTTTTCCACAAGCATACCCACATCTTATATTGGTGGAAGTTCCATCCCAAAATATTTGATGTAAAGGCTAAAAGCCACTAGGTAGTTCCTGTCATGGCTAACCCACCCACTTTCCATTATCTGACTTGTTCTACAGTGACTGCCACTAACTGCTTTAAGAGTTTCTTCAATGTTTTCTAATCTTTCCATTTCTAACTAAAACAAAGTGTTGACCCTCCTTCTTCAAAATAGATATCTCAGGAGACTATAGCTGATGAATGTCTTGATATGTCTGTCCTTCAAGAGCTATCCAAAGTTTTTTTTTTTTTTTTTAACACCTTTCCTCTGGTGCCTTTGGGGAGGGGTCTTCTGGAATTGCAACAAGGAGGAAGTAGTATGAGGGTAGAAAGGAGGGGCCTTTCAGGCTAAAAGAGTGATCTCCTCAATCTTTGATCATCATCCTTCAAGCTCTGGCCAGGTAGAATTGTTCTCTTCAATATTCATTTCTAATATCCCCTTCTTAGTGAAAATTTAGGATACCATAGTTATTCCATTAATATGCTTCTGAATCTCTCCACCTCTCATTGCCTATCTCCTGATGGATAAAGATGCCAGGCTTACAGATTTCAAGAGGCAATCAAGGGATAAGCATACATGGTCTCTTTTGCTTCTCATAAACACCTGATGAAGTACATATCACCAGTATTATTGTCTCATTTTACAAATGGGGAAACTGAGACTGAAAGAAATATCCTACCACCTGAGTCACAAAGCCAATTAAACTGAGTCAGTGGTAGATTTCAAATTTCAAATCTAGCTCTTTTCTAACTCTAAGATAAGATTTTTTTTCCATTTCCCTGGTATATATCTTTTTAATGGGGAGGAGGATACAGACTTGGAGAGGCCAGTAATAGAAATGCAAACAAGCTGTGGAATACATGTTGAAATGAAAAGACCAGAATGAATTATGGTGGGAGGTTTAACCCATTCACCTGTCACACCCTAGAACCTTGGCCAACTTTCTGATTTTGCTGCTTGTGTTTTCAATGTTTAGAAATTGCAATTGTGATCTGCGAGGAAAAGAATAATTCAGTTTCTGGGCATTTCAAGCTAAATAAGTGATCCTGAGGCAATTTCTATTTGATATTACTATTTCTATGTCTGATTACTTTAACCTATACTTTCCAATTCCCCCATTGTTTTCTAAAACTCCTTCTAGATTCTTTCATTTTTTATCAAACTTTTTTTTTTACTCGGTGCCTGTCATGTTAAATGTTTTTCAAGAATTTTTGCTTTCTGGGGCCATACACTTAAAGCAAATTTGATTTTTCTTTGGAGCGAACCAGGAGCCACCTTACCTTGGCATTTTTAGTAGCCCACTCTCAAAGAGCATTACGTCTGTGTTAATCACTAGAATGAAGTCTCTTCATCTTTAAAACAAGATCATCAATAATACCTTTATCATCAATAAGCATTCATTAAGCGTCAACTATATGCTAAGCACTGTGCTAAATGTGGGAAATACAAATATAAGTAAAAGACATTCCCTAATCTCAAGAAGCTTACAGTCTACCAGGAGAGACAACCCAACAACGACTACGTACAAAGAAATTAATTTGTAGGGGCAAAGGAAAAGGACTAAACTAGATCTCTTGTAAAAAGCAGAATTGGAACTGCCTTAAACAAAGACAGGGCAGCTAAGAAATGGAAGTCAGAAGAGAAAATAGGCCAGAGGAGGATGCCGACCAATGAAAATGCAGTCTCAAGATGGAGTATCCGTGTGGGAGGAACATCAAAGAGGTGAGTATCTCCACACTGAACAATGTATGAAGGGAGTAAGGTATTAGAAGTTTGGAAATGTAAGAGGGGGACAAGGTTATGCTGGGTTTTAACAGACAAAGGGATGAGTTTATCTTTGAATTATAGGGAGTCACTGGAGTTTATTGATTAGTGGGTATGCAGGGGCCTACATGGTCAGACTCATGCTTTAGAAAAATCACTTTGGCAGCTGAGTAGAAAAAATATTAGAATAAGTAAAGGTAGCTGGTCACCCAGGAGACAAAGTGTTGAGCCTGGAGTCATGAAGAACTGAGTTCACATCCAGCCTTAGATATTTCCTACCTTTGTCACCCCGGGCAAGCCAGTTAACCTCTAGTTACAAACAGAGGTTTGCCTCAATTTCCTCATCTGTAAAAATAAGAATAATACTCCACAGCTTCTAGTTGTTGTAAATATGAAATGAGATATTTATTGCTCCCCTCCACCACAAAATTGATCACCTGAAATCTCATCACTTTGTTGATTGATTTAGGTTTTAACATTCAATCTCTTGTCAACTCATCTTCCCCTGCCTCTTCCCTCTGCCTAGAGTGTTTGAGAGTCAAACATTTAACTCCTCCCAAAGTCTTTCTTTCTAAAAGGTACACAAGCTCCCATGTAGCTCCATTTTCCATCAGCAGCTACTCTTTTCCCTTCTGCCACCCCTTGCTTACTGAGCTCTTTCTCTTTTCAGCTTCTTTTTGTGTGTTTTATTTTGTAAGCTCCTAGGGGCCAGTAACTGTCATTTTTAAAAATTTGTATCCCAAAAGTTATGTTACTTTTTCCATATGTGGTCGTTTCTGTTAAATCAGTAAAATAACTGTTTGCAAAAGTAAAATAAAATTTGTATCCCAGTGCTTAGCACAGTGCCTGACACAAAATAAGTGTTTGATAAATATTTATTGAATTGAATTGAGCACAGACTTAAGATCAAGCAATGAACCAGAAAGCTATTATAGTAGATCAAGTGTGAGGTGATGGATATCTTCAGCATGGTAGTGGCAATAAGAATATAGAGAAGGAGGGATGCTGTAAAAGTAAACATACTAAGACTTGCCTCCAGATTGGGCATATTAAATGAGGGTGGGTAAGGGTGGAAGCCTGGTTAACAGAAGATTTTTTGTACACATGAAGGATTATGGGTATGGAGCAGTGCAAAATGAGTTGATTTGCCAGTTATTACAATGCTTCCTTTCCCCTTTATTTCTTATTCTTTGCTAAGGAGAAATGGTTTAAAATGAGAGGATAAGGAAAGTGATAAAAAAAGAAAAAAATTAATAAAAATTAAGTATTTCCAAAAACAAAAACAAATTTAAGGATATGAGCTTATATGAACTCTAAGACCTCCTCCAGATTTAGTATAGGGAACAAATTACAAAACTTCTTCACCCTTATTCCTAATGACTTTACCAATACTTATTGTTATTAAGAAATCCAATTTAACAACTCAACAATTACCTTTTAAAATGGTTACTAAATGCAAGTCCCTGTTGCTAGGTTTAGGAGTTATACAGACACAAAAAAAGGTGTGCCTAGGTGATCACAATTTATAATAACTAAAATAATGTATATCTACATATGTTGGACAAACAGAAAGGAAAAGTGAAAGAAATAGCATATAAGTTCAAAATTGTACTGGTGCCTTTCAATCTCTCTCTCTCTCTCTCTCTCTCTCTCTCTCTCTATATATATATATATATATATATATTATCAGGCAATTTGCCCTTAATCATAATAACTGACATTTATTTATTGCTTTAAAGTTTGCAAAGCAATTTACATATATAAAGGAGTGTTTCTTGCTCACAAAAGCCAATCTCCTCAGAGTTCTATATCTGGCTAAGATACATATACATATATATATAACATTTTTACAAAATAAACAAAACATTCATTTAACTTCTATGAACTTCATTTTTACATCTATGAAAACTTCACGTTACATCTATGAAACCTGCTTGTCAGAGAAGGCAAATGACTTGCCAGTAGTCACAATCTAATAAATGTCAATGACAGGATTTGAATACAGGTCTTCTAGACTTCAAGCTCAGTATCCAATTCATGGTACCATGCTGTCTCTAAGAGGGGACATATGGCATGTGCAGAAATAAGTAATTCATTTATAATGTACTGAAGCAGAGAAATAAACAGTATTCTAGGAATATCTGAGGTGTCAGGAATTATTTTTAACTTTAGGTGGGTGGGAGACCAACAGGGAAAGATTCAGGAAGTTAAAAAAATGTTATGCTATGCACTCAATCTTTCTTTCAATATATGGAAACTAAATAAGTCAATTTTTCAAAAAAAAATTCATTCATTGTTTTTCTTTTCAAATTTCCTCTCAAACTTTCATGACAATTTTGTTTTTTTTTTAATTTTTATTTTATTTGCATAACATATGTGTGGGTAATTCTTCAACAATAACCCTTACATAGCTTTCCGTTACAAATTTTTCCCCCCAACTCCCCACCCCTCCCCTAGATGGCAGGATATCCACTACATGTTAATTATGTTAAAATATTGGCAAATCAAATATATGTATACATATTTCCAAACTTATCATTGGTGTGCAAGAAAAATCTTATCTACACAAACGATATATCAGATAAAGGAAACACAATGTAAGCAAACATCTATCAAGGAGTATGAGAATGTTATGTTGTGGTCCACATTTCGCATCCCTCTCTCTGGATGTATATGGCTTTCTTCAGTGAACAACTGGAGGTGGTTTGAAACATTTCATTGTTGAAGAGAGCCATGTCCATCAGAATTGATCGTCATATAGTACTGTTGTTGCCGTGTATAATGATCTCCTGGTTCTGCTCATTTCACTCAGCATCAGTTCATGTAAGTCTCTCCAGGCCTCTCTGAAATCATCTTGCTGGTCATTTCTTACAGAACAATAATATTCCATAACATTCATATACCATAATTTATTCAGCCATTCTCCAATTGAAGGGCATCTATTCAATTTCCAGTTTCTAGCCACTACAAAAAGGGCTGCCACAAACATTCTTGCACATGTGGGGCCTTTTCCTTCCTTTATGATTTCTTTGGGATATAAGCCCAATAGAAATGCTGCTGGGTCAAAGGGTATGCACAGTTTGATAGCTTTTTGAGCATAGCTCCAAATTGTTCTCCAGAATGGCTGTATCCGTTCACAGCTCCACCAACAATGCATCAGTGTCCCAGCCCTCCCACAACCCCTCCAACATTCATCATTAACTTTTCCTGTCATTTTAGCCAATCTGACAGGTGTGAAGTGGTATCTCAGGGTTGTCTTGATTTGCATTTCTCTGATCAATAGTGATTTGGAGCACCTTTTCATATTTCATGACTATTTTGGAGCAGCCATGGTATATGACTCTCTCCTCTCATGAATTAGATATAGTTTCAAATAGAGAAACAGAGACAGACACTGAGAGACAGAAAGACAAAGACAAAGAGAGACAAAGAAAATAGAGACAAAGAAAGAATGGAACAAAACAGAGCACACAGAAAATGAACCAGAGAATCTAGCATAGTTTCTAGTGTGGACAGTAAGCATAAACTAAAATCTTCCGTATGATTTCTTTTAGCACAGTCTAATTGCAATCAAAAAAAGATATAGAGGGGCAGCTAGGTGGCATAGTGGATAGAGCACCAGCCCTGAAGTGAGGAGAACCTGAGTTCAAATCTGGTCTCAGACACTTAACATTCCCTAGCTGTGTGACCCTGGGCAAGTCACTTAACCCCAATTGCCTCAGCAAAAAGCAAAAAAACCAAAAACAAACAAAAAAATAAACAAAAAAAGATATAGAACTGAATTCTCAGTCTGACTTAATACTAGCTGTGTAACCATGGACATAATCACTTTGCTTTGCTAGAGCCCCTAGATAATCACCTGTAAAAATGTTGTAAATGTGTGTAAGCATTTTTATACAACCTGACATTAGTTGTGATAAAGCACTTTGCAACATTAAGAAACAGCATATACCTATATATGCATGTGTTACTTGTAACAAATGGAGTCCCTAAAGACAGGCCCTGTTTCATTCTAATGGTGAGATGTATCCCTAGCACTTAACATGGTGACCTGAACAAAACCAATTGGTAATACTTAATAATTCATTAGCCTTCCTTCTATTGGATTACTGGGGTAATAAAAAGTACTTGCTTTTCTTGTAACTGTCTATGGAATATCAAGGATATACGGAGCTAAGAAATTATTTTGGGAGGATAAATGAGATAATTTGCAAAAACATCTTGATTGTTTTGGTCCCAAAGTCAAAAAATCCATATGAATGAATATGTGGGTCAGTTATAGCTAGTGCCTTAAGAAAACACATTTCAAACTGGAACAAGTGACTATCTTATGCTAAATCTCATGTGGGCCCATAATTTATACTGAACAGAAAGGTTCAGACTGCCAACATTATCGCTGACCAGGGAAAGAAATGTCAAACAGTAATTATAGTCAAGGGAAACCTTGTTTTACTAGAAGGTAAAAGGAATACAGTTGGTCAATAAATAGTTATTAAGTACCTACTATGTGTCAGGGAGTGTGCTAAACTTATAGAGAAATAAGGCCATGACTATCACCTGTAGGAATTCAACTCAAATTGAATGATGGACCAAACATTAAAGTGCCTCTCATAGGCCAATCACTGACTTAGTGTGTTGAAAGATTAAGGCAGGTCACCTAACTGCAAAAGAACTTCTATCTACATACAATTTCACATCAATGTCACCCTATTCTACAGAAATCCAAATTACGTTGTCTTCACCTATGCTACCAAGTGGTTCAAAAGAGTCAAGTAAATAAAAACATTCAATGATGCAAACATGAATTCATCCATCCATTAACTCATGAATTATCTTTGCCCTCTGAGGATAGGACAAATGGCTAAATTCTGTATTAACTGATTTTTCTCAAGCTATTATCAGCAATAAATGAGCAGAATGAACTGGTAGCACATCATTGATATGGACAATCTAGTTTCCCTTCAGGAAAATTAATGGATTATTTATGTAAGAGTAGAAGGGAGGGAGACAGGAATTCCCATTCCCAAAGCAAATTGTGAAAGATGGTTTGTCTTCTTAGCAAAAGCATCTTCCCTTACTTTATATTAGAGTATACAGATCATTAGGTCTGGAAGTGGCTTACACAAATGATGAGAGCAAAAGGAATCCCAACTAACACACAGTGCTATTTGTGAATTTATTGTTTCCATTTTATTATAAATGAAAGAAGAAGAAAAATGGCTAACAGGGAGGTGATATCTAATCAAGGTGATTTCCCTGTTTATATTAAAGAAAGAGATAAAGAGCTCTTAATCATTTTTATGAGTGTAAGTATAAAAGAAATGAATTCTTAAATATTGATATCTGTGATTACTGAACCAACATCAATGGTCTTTGAAATATCATGGAAAACAAACAACATTTGGGATTAGAAACTATTTTCCTTCTAGAAAAAGGAGGAAGAGAATGAGGAAGAGGAGAAGGAAGATCAAGAAGAACAAAAACAAAAAGAAGAACAAGAACAAGAAAGAGGAAGAGAAATGGAGGGAAGGAAGGAAGGAAGGAAGGAAGGAAGGAAGGAAGGAAGGAAGGAAGGAAGGAAGGAAGGCAGGAAGGAAGGAAGGAAGGAAGGAAGGAAGGAAGGAAGGA
>JAJPUD010002591.1:272741-284095 GCA_023553655.1 Myrmecobius fasciatus
GGAAGGAAGGAAGGAAGGAAGGAAGGAAGGAAGGAAGGAAGGAAGGAAGGAAAAAGGATGGGAAGGAGGGTGGGAAGGAGGGTGGGAAGGAAGGAGGAAAGGAAAGAAGGAAAGAAAAGCAGGAAAGAAGGAAGGAAGGAAAGGAAAGAAGGAAGGAAGGATGAGAAGAAGAATGAAATAATCAACTCTGCAAATTGAAGTCCAGTGATCTTAAACTCAGATTTCAGTCAAATGACCTCCATCATCTTGTGAAAAGGGTAGTCAGTGAGAATATAAAGAAAAAGAATCGGGATAGTTTCATAAAAAATGGAGCTAGAATTTTATAAATTTAGAGTTGGAACAGAAAATAGGCACCATAAAGTCTAATCACTTCATTTTATAATATGAACAGTGAAAGACAGAGAGGTTCAGTTAGTGGCTTGCCTAGGAACAATGAGCTAGTGAGTGTCTGAGACAAGATCTGAGTCCCAGTTTTTTTCTGATTCTAAACTCTTATTTGCTACACTATGCTGCTGTTTTGAATAGACTAACCTCAGTTTCCATTAATTTATATAAATTTATTAGCCTGACAGATGAAGGAAATCCTGTAGGTCAGAAACTCTCTAAATTATAAGAGATCTCAGATGTCAGATGGCCCTTTCTAAACCTAAATAAGAATTTTTTTTTGTAACATATGCAGTTAGGTGGTGCCATAGAGCACATTGTGCAAGAGCTGGAGTCAGCAAGACCTAAATTTAATTGAATGGTTGGATCCAAATTCTACTGATAAGTTGTTGATGGAAGATGGAAAGCAAGATATTGAAGGGCATTAAGGACATGGCAAATGAGGTTAGCTCATCTCAATATTTAAAACACTGCTATTGGACTGTCCTAAGGAGCTACATGTGGGCCTGTCCTATAGAATACGTTTATCAAAAATATTATAAAGACAGAGATGTTACACTTCTTGAATTTTCAGATGATTAATTAAAAGAATGCAAACAGAATTCAAGAAGTTTAAGATAAATTAGAATTTGGTGTCAATCAAATAAAATGAAATAACATAAGAAAAGATGAATTGAATTTAGTTTAAAAACTACTTAAGGGAGTAAACAAAATGTTAGAAAACTTAGATATGATAGATCTTTGGAGAAAATTGAATGGAGATCAAAAGGAGTTTATTTTTTTTCTCAGCAGTTCATGGAACTTTTATACAAAATTTGACCATGGGTTAGGGCATAAAAACCTCAAAACCAAATGCAGAAAGGCAGAAATAGTAAATGCATTTTTTCAAATCATGATACAATAAAAATTACATGCAATATAAGGTCAGAAGAAAATAGACCAAAATTAATTGGAAATTAAATAATCTAATCCCAAAGAATTAATGGATGAAACAGCAAATCATAGACACAATCAGTAATTTCATCCAAGAGAATGACAATAATGAGATAACATACCAAGATTTGTGGGATACAGCCAAAGCGGTTATAAGGGAAAATATTATATTTCTAGATGCTCACTTACATAAAATAGAGAAAGAGAAGATCAATAAATTTGGCTTACAACTAAAAAATCTACCAAAAAAAAACAAATTAAAAACCATAAATTAAATACCAAACTTGAAATTCTCAAAATAAAAGGGGAAATTAATAAAAGTGAAAATTTAAAAAAAAACTATTGAATTAATAAATAAAACAAAAAGTTGGTTTTGCAAAAAAAATAGAAAGACCTTTAATCAATTTGATTAGAAAAATGAAAGAAGGGGCAGCTAGGTGGTGCAGTGGATAGAGCACCAGCCCTGAAGTCAGGAGGACCTGAGTTCAAATCTGCTCTGAGACACATAACATTTCCTAGCTGTGTGACCTTAGGCAAGTCACTTTACCCCAATTGCCTCAGCAAAAAAAAAAAAAAAGAAAGAAAGAAAAAGGAAAGAAGAAAATCAAATTGTTAGTCTCAAAAATGAAAAGGGAGAACTTTCCACCAATGAAGAGAAAATTATAGCAATAATTAGGAATTATTTTGCCCAACTATATGCCAATAAATTTGATCGTCTAAATGAAATTTATCTACAAAAATAAAAATTGTCCAGGTTAACAGAAGAGGAAATAAATCATTTAAATAGTCCCATTTAAGAAAAATAAATAGAACAAGCTAATAATCAACTCCCTAAGAAAAAATCTCCAGGGCCAGATTGATTTACATGTGAATTCTACCAAACATTCAAAGAACAATTAATTCCAATACTATATAAACTATTTGAAAAAATAGGCAAAGAAGGAGTCCTATCAAATTCCTTTTATGACACAGATATGGTGCTGATAGCTAAGCCAGGTAGGGTAAAAACAGAGAAAGAAAATTGTAGACCAATTTACCTAATGAATATTGATGCAAAAATCTTAAATGAAACATTAGCAAAGAGATTACAGAAAGTCATCCCTAGGATAATATACTATGACCAAGTAGGATTTATACAGGAATGCAGGGCTAGTTCAATATTAGGAAAACTATCAGCATAATAAACTATATCAATAACCAAACTAAAAAAAATCATTTGATTATCTCAATAGATGCAGAAAAAGCATTTGGTAAAATCCAACCCCCATTCCTATTAAAAACACAAGAGAGTATGTAAATAAAAAGAATTTTCCTTAAAATGATCAGTAGCATCTATTTAAAACCATCAGCTAGCATCATATGTAATGGGGACAAACTAGAACCATTCCCAATAAGATCATGAGTGAAAAAGGCTGCCCACTGTCACCATTACTATTCAATATTGTATTAGAAATGTTAGCTTTGGCAGTAAGAGAAAAAAGAAAGATTAAAGGAATTAGAGTAGGGATTGAGGAAACCAAATTATCACTCTTTGCAAATGATATTATGGTATATCTAAAGGACCCTAGAGACTCAACTAAAAAACTACTGGAAACAATTCACAACTTTAGCAAAGTTGCAGGATAAAAAATAAATCCATATAAATCATCAGCATTTTTATATATTACCAACAAAGTTCAGCAGCAAGAGATAGAAAAAGAAATCCCATTCAAAATAACTCTTGATATTATAAAATATTTGGGAACCTATCTGCCAAGGAAAAGTCAGGAACTATATGAATACAACTACAAAATACTTTTCACACAAATAAAATCAGACCTAATCAATTGGAAAAACATTAAGTGCTCATGGGTAGGCAGAGAGAATATAATAAAAATGACAATACTACCCAAACTAATCAACTTATTTAGTGCCATACCAATCAAACTCCCAAGAAATTATTTTACAGATCTAGAAAAAATAGTAACAAAGTTCATCTGGAAGAACAAAAAGTCAAGAATTTCAAGGAAATTATTGAAAAAATGCTAATGAAGGTGGTCTAGCTGGGCCAGATCTAAAACTATATTACAAAGCAGCGGTCATCAAAACATTTGGTACTGGCGAAGAAATAGAGTAGTCGATCAGTGGAATACGTTAAGATCACAGGACAAAATAGGCAATAACTATAGCAATCTAGTGTTTGACAAATCCAAAAACCCCAGCTTTGGGGATAAGAACTCATTATCTGACAAAAACTGCTGGGAAAATTTTAAACTAGTATGGAAGAAATTAGGGCTCAACCCACACCTAACACCATATACCAATATGAGATATAAATGGGTTCATGACTTAGACATAAAGAGTGATATTGTAAGTAAATTAGAGGAACATAAGATAGTTTACCTCTCAGATCTGTGGAAAAGGAAGGAAGTTGTGTCCAAAAAAGAGCGGAAACTCATGATTGAACACCAGATAGACAATTCTGATGATATTAAGTTAAAAAGTTTTTGTACAAACAAAACTAATGCAGACAAGATCAGGAGGGAGGCAATAAATTGGGAAACCATATTTACATTTACGAGTTCTGATAAAGGTCTCATTTCTAAAATAGAGAATTGACTCAAATTTATAAGAATCCAAGACATTCGCCAAAACTATTTCTAATCATGTGAGAAAATGCTCTAAATCACTATTGATCAGAGAAATGCAAAGTAAGACAACTCTGAGATACCACTACACACCTCTCAGATTGGCTAAGATGACAGAAAAAGGTAAGGACAAATGTTGGAGGGGATGTGGGAAAACTGAGACACTGATACATTGTTGTTGGAGTTGGACTGATCAGACCATTCTGGAGAGCAATCTGGAACTGTGCTCAAAGGGCTATCAAACTGTGCATACCCTTTGACCCAGCAGTGTTTCCACTGGGCTTACACCTTAAAGAGATCTTAAAGGAAGGAAAGGGCCCCACATGTGCAAGAATGTTTGTGGCAGCCCTTTTTGTAGTGGCTAGAAACTGGAAACTGAATGGATGCCCATCAGTTGGAGAGTGGCTGAATAAATTATGGTATATGAATGTTATGGAATAGTATTGTTCTGTAAGAAATGACCCACAAGATGATTTCAGAGAGGCCTGGAGAGACCTACATGAATTGATATTAAGTGAAATGAGCAGAACCAGGAGATCATTATACACAGCAACATCAATACTACACAACATTCAATTCTGATGAATGTGACTCTTTCCAACAACGAGAAGACTGATACCAGTTCCAATGATCTTGTGATGAAGAGAACCATCTACACCCAGAGAGAAGACTGTGGGAACTGAGTGTGGATCACAACATGTTATTCTCACTCTTTTTGTTGCTGTTCACTTATATTTTGTTTTCTTACTCATTTAGTTTCTTTTTTTATCTGATTTATCTTGTGCAGCAAGAGAATTGTAT
Organism: Myrmecobius fasciatus; assembly: GCA_023553655.1. NCBI lineage: Eukaryota > Metazoa > Chordata > Mammalia > Dasyuromorphia > Myrmecobiidae > Myrmecobius > Myrmecobius fasciatus. The sequence continues at coordinate 277,487 of JAJPUD010002591.1, forward strand.
AAATATGTTTATCCATATTGGATTTAACATATATTTTAACATGCTTGACATATATTGAATTACTTGACATCTAGGGGAGGGGATGGGGAGAAGTAGGGGAAAATCTGAAACACAAGGCTATGCAAGAATCAATGTTGTCAAATTATCCATGCATATGTTTTGAAAATAAAAAAGCTTCATTAATTTTTTTAAAAGTCAACTACTAAGTACAATGTGGGGAAAATACTATTAAATAAGATTAGTCTAAAAAACTGAATGGGAAATGGAAATCAGTGAACTGAAAGCTCAGTAGCATAATATATCAACCCTTAGAAAGTAAATGCTATCTTGGACTATCTTGAAGAGACTTACTGTCCAGAGATAGCAACACTATGTTGTCAGTAAATCAAACCACATTTGAATTGCATTTCATTCTAGGAATCATATTTTAAATAGGGCATTGATGAGCTGGAGCAGAAAAATCAGAATGGTGATGCATCTTCTCAGTTTTATATGAGGATTAATAGAAGGGACATAGAATGTTTTGCCTAGAGAATGGTTGTCTTCAAATTATTTAAAGGACTGCTGGATAAAAGAGGAAAAAGGCAAGAAGTTCTTCTTAGCTTCAGAGGATAGAACCAGGAATAATAGCTAAAAGCTATAAAGATGTAGAAAGTCTTCTGGAAATGAAGATTATCCCTGAGGAGAATAGGCTATGTTATTAGATAAGAGCTTTCCCCCACTAGACAATGTGAAACAGAGATTAAGTGACCATTTGGACTTAATTCCTTGTCTTTTTCCAATCTAGAATCTATAATTCAGAAAATGTTTGTTTAATACCACTTGTCATCAATTCTTGCTCTATTGCCTTTGGATTATTCCTTCCTTTACCCCAAATAAGCCTAATCTTTTAGTCTAATCTGAAGTTATTTTTTGTCAATAAAGGAACATTCTGTAATTAAAACTAGCAACTAGCTTATACTACTGGGTTTAGATAAAAAAATACTTCCAAGGTAACAAATTGTGCCCTTGTTGCCAGACTAACAGGCTTATCTCAGTTGCTTTTTGAGACACCCTGCTGGAATGTAATGTATAAGACCATTTTACACATATAGGCTTCCAAGTTCTAGATACTGCCTGGATTCCCAAGTTCATGAGCCTTCATCAAAATGTTCAATTTTACTATTCAAATAAAAATCACCCTTAGTTCAGAGCAATGACATTGAATGAAAAGAGCGTAACAGTAAAGGTAATAATAAAAGGTCACCCTTAACCTTCATCATAACCCTAAAACTCACTGTCACAAATATAAATATTCTCAAAGAGGAAGGAAACCTGTATTAGAGTCACCTATGAGGAACATGAGTGGGAAAATATGTGCAGCCAGTTCACTTCTGTGGAAGAACATATATGTAGAGAATACATCTAATTTCTCTATACTGATACAGGCCCCAGTGAGGCTTTATAAGATTTGCTGATTTCCACTAAAATTTTATGATTTAGAGCCAGAAAAAATGCTTTTTACTTAGAGCCACTGGGAAAGGAATAATAGAAGTTATTGAAATAACATATAGGATCCACAGGCTTACACTTCCCCCCTGTTTAGAAGATTAAAGTTCTAATATCCTAGTAGGTATTGCTCTTCCCAAGATAACTCTAGAGTAAATTTCTTCTTCTAGTTTGCATATATAAATGTCAAATCAAACATGGATTTTTATTGGAGTGATCATTTTACGGGCAATAGATAAGATTGGGGGAGGAAGTATCTTTTTATGAGTCTACCTTAATTCACATAGTTTCACTAATGAGTGTTGTCACTGACTTTCTGATATATTTAAACATTTAAAATGTTTTCTGCTGAGAATTCTCCAATGATGCTCCCTTCTACTTGACTCTTACCTCTAATATCTCCACTTAGAAGACATTTCAAAGGATTCTGCTCAGAAAAGGAGCTTGTTCCTTCCTTACAGATGAATTTGCTAGCTATGTGAGAAATCTTACAAAGTGCTTTTTAAAAATGAAATTGGGAGATGTCTAGTAATGTTCAATTTATAGAAAAGGTTCCAGTTAATGCCTTATAATATTTTAGGATAATAGATTTAGAAGTGAGAAGTACCTCACATTAAAGATGAGAGGCTAAATTTTAGAAAGTTAAACTGACTTGGTCACTCACATAGCTAGAAAATATGATCTAACCTAGATCACAGTGACTCCAATTTCAGTCCTTAATGTTAAGCCATGTTTTGTCTTACTATTCCATTATTCCAATGGTTCTGTGGTCTCATCAATGTCACTATTCTTTCAAAAAATGCATATCGTAGCCCATCCATGGCTGCCCATCTATCAAAGATTTATTTCACAGAGAATAGTCAAGTCATTAAAAGAAGCATATAATTTTTCAAAGCTAATCCAGCTCATTTCCCTCCTCCTGGCAAATTCTGAGATCACTCAAATATCTATCTGCAAAGTCTATTCAAAAAAATATGGACTAGGTCTATGAGTTTTCTATCCAATTGCATAGAAAAAGCTCAGCAAGAGGCATTATTCATCTGCTTGGTTTTTCCTTTGGAGATAGGCCAAATTCTTTTGAGTGATCATGGATTTAATTTAGGAAGCTGTTCAAGATTTAGAGCTTGATGTAGGATGTATAATATCATCTTCCAACAGGGAGCAATTGGAGGGATCTCACTATTGATGGGAAATTCCTCTTGACTTTGGACGCTATGCTGAAATCCTCCATGGCAGTGAAACTGACCTTTAGTGAGCACCTTTTTATTCTTTTTTTTTTTTTTTACTCTTCACTCAATATTAGTTCTCATTTCTCGACAACATTATCTCTTGAATCTTTCCATGACTCTTCTATAATTTTGATATAAGCATATCCTTAAGAAAATCCTAAGTTTTCCTTTTGTATGTTGGTATACATAATAAAAGCACAAAGCACCATATGAAGTCACTATATTTGATGTTGCCATGGCACAGGAGAGCTTTTACTTGTTATGTTCAAGTTTACATTTTTCTATAATATATAATATTTCTTATGTTGCTCTCTCTAGGGCCAGCAAAAAGTGAAGAATAAAGTTTCAAAGGCTTTATCTAAATGGCAAAGGGAGGAAAATTCCAACTGGAATCATTTCTTGTTCAATTCGCCACTGGACTCTCAGGGACATTTGTAGGGCATAAACAGAAAGAAACAGGAAATAAGAAATACTTTCCATAAGTCATCAGCAAAAAATTCTCAGTTTCAGAAATCATGAAATTGGGGATAGAGATAAGACTTAGTTCCTAGTATTTGCCATAAAAATTAATCGAGATAATCAAGAAGTTGACACAAAATTGAATTAATATCCTTATGTTTCAAAATTATAAAACAAAAATGTAGGCTTTACAATAAAACATTGCTTTTCTCTTAAAATCCACATGTACTTTTTGAATATTTTGAGATATTTAATCACATTTAATATTGTAAAAAGAGAATTATACTGATATATCCTCTGTCCTCAGTTTTTACTGTATTGAGACAATATAGACAAGTCATGGAGCAGCTTGCTGGTTAGTGGATAGAGTGCTAGACCTGGTATCAGGAGGACCTAAACTTAAATGCAGCCTTAGCCTCTTACTAGCTATATGATCCTGAGCAAGTCTTTCAACCCTGTTTGACTCCATTTCCTCATCTATAAAATGATCTGGAGAAAGAAATGGCCAACTATTCAAGCTGACCAAGAAAACTCACTGGGCAATATTGATTTGCAATAGTTCACAGGGTCACAGAGTCAGACAAAACTCAACAACAATAACAGCTAAATCATCCCGATATAGGAATTAGAGAGTTTTAGAACTGAAATGGACCCTCAGATGAAATATTCTATCCATTTCATCAGATAAATTAGAAAAAATAAACTCAAAAACATTAAGTGATGTCTAAGGAAATAAATAGGAATACACTGTAGAATAAGAGTACGAATATGGGGATCAATGTCACACAGGCTTCTCTGATGCCTTCATGGCCTTGGGAACCCCATCTCCCAATGCCTCAGTTTTCTCAGCTGTAACATAAAGAATTTGAATTAGATGACTTGTTAGGTCATAGTCATCTCTAGATGTAGAAATCTCATGAAACATCCAAAGCTGGGTTGGAAGTTCAATGTTCAGTCTATAAAGTCCAATGTTCTCTTCCCTGTGCCATTTTGATGCTTGCACTGAAATTTTGTTATCTTTAAAATGAGTATTATGCTGACATGTGACTCACTACAGATGTCATAAGAATAAATAATGGTAGAGTAGTGGTAGATAAGAGTCTTGTAGGAAGCTATAGAAATACAAACTTTTGTTAATTAAAACAAAACAAATCCAAAAAAAAAAAACTAACACAGCCTACTAGTACCAAAGAGAACAGTAATAAATATTCCACAAAATAAATCTCTGCTCTGGGCCAGGGCAAAAAGGGGAGGTGTTCTCAAGTTTATCAGGTTGGGATTGTGTCATATTAGGAGAAAGGACTGATGAAAATTAGCTTCCTTTTGAATGCTATTTGGCCTTCATTTCTCTGCAGTCAAAACTTGGGATTCATTTCTGTAGGAAATGAGATTAGAACCTTGTCTACTGACTTCCATTGTGCTGAGGGCACTGAGAAGGAAAACAAATCCCTCCAGGTAAACTCCAATGCAATCACTGCCATTTACCTCAAAAAGCACTCAATAAGCCCCTAATTTTGCAAAGAGAATTATACAGTACTGACCTCTCCACCCTTCAGAGTTTAGACTTCTCTAGCCAGTGTTGTGTTTGACAGCCAGAGCATTTATGAATTATCATCAAAGTGGTTATAGTGCCCCCTCCTACTATTTGGAGCTTGCATAAGCCTTTGAAAGGAAGACTACATCTTCAATTCCAGAAACACTGATCATTTCACTTCCTCAACGGCAGGGCCCATTTCTCACCCCAGAGTCAACCCATGGCCACTTAGAAGAAAGATAAGAACCTTGTATCAATAAATAACTATAATCCACATTTCTATTGTACAAAAATTTTCCAAAGTTTCATTTCCTCACGACTATGATAAAGGAATTAATTCTTAAAGGCTCCTTGTGGCCACAGAATGGAAGATAATAGAGTAGAGTTGTCCTAAACGTTATGAAGTAGTGAGTTCAAAACCTGTCTCTGAATACCTTTATGATTGAAAGCCCCATTAAGACTTCAAGCCTCTGATAAGCATAAATGACAGGCATTTTAATAAAGCAATCCTCTATGAGGATTTAAATCCTTTTTAAATTAAAATGCTTTTTATCTTTTTTAAGGATTAAATCCTTGATTACTATGAAAGTAAAGCTAGGAACTTGCCCAACTTCTCCCCCACACTGCTCCAAATTCCTTTAAATAATGACTCAATGAATTGTAAAGTATCAGAACACTTCAAAGTATCAGAACATTTTACAACCTAAAACAATTTGGAAGATTTGTGGCAACAGGGTCCAGTGCACAATCCCCGTGCAGACTGCAACAGTGCAGCTCCAATCCTGGCATCAGCAACAGGAATCTGTTGCTTTAGCACAGTAGATCTTACATCTAGATTAGGGTGGAAACACACTTAACAGTTCAAGGATAGAAAAGAGGGCTTGTGATCAGGTCCATGGAAAGATCTCTGAAAACAGCTGCACAAAATTACTGAAGCTTGGGACAGTATATTCTCCACCCTGGAAACAGAACCCTACTTTAACAAAGAATTAAAAGCCTAGTAATAGGTTAGGAAAAATAGGCAGACACAAAAAAGGTTTCTGGTGATTGAAAGTTTCTATGGTGACAAGGAAGATCAAAACACACTCTCAGAAGAAGAGAACAAAGTCAAAGCTTCTACATCCAAAGCCTCCAAGAAAAATTAAAATTGGTCTCAGGATATGGAAGAACTCAAAAGGGATTTTGAAAAAGTAAAAGTAAATAGTAAAAAGTAAAACAGATAGAGGAAAAATTAGGAAAATAATTAAGAGTGTTGTAAAAAAAATACAAAAAAAAAACTAATGAGAAGAATGCCTTAAAAAGCAAAATTGGTCAAATTTGAAAGGAGGTACCAAAACACATTAAGGAAAATGATTTCTTAAAAATTAGAATTGAATTGGGCTTATATCCCAAAGAAATCATAAAGGAAGGAAAAGGCCCCACATGTGCAAGAATGTTTGTGGCAGTCCTTTTTGTAGTGGCTAGAAACTGGAAATTGCCCTTCAATTGGAGAATGGCTGAATAAATTATGGTATATGAATATTATGGAATATTATTGTTCTGTAAGAAATGACCAGCAAGATGATTTCAGAGAGGCCTGGAGAGACTTACATGAACTGATGCTGAGTGAAATGAGCAGAACCAGGAGATCATTATACACGGCAACAACAGTACTATACGACGATCATTTCTGATGGACATGGCTCTCTTCAACAATGAAATGTTTCAAACCACCTCCAATTGTTCACTGAAGAAAGCCGTATACACCCAGAGAGAGGGATGCGAAATGTGGACCACAACATAACATTCTCATACTCCTTGATTGATGTTTGCTTACATTGTGTTTCCTTTATCTGATATATCGTTTGTGTAGACAAGATTTTTCTTGCACAACAATGACAAGTTTAGAAATATGTATAC
>JAJPUD010002591.1:284195-309258 GCA_023553655.1 Myrmecobius fasciatus
GGAAAGCTATGTAAGGGTTATTGTTGAAGAATTACCCACACATATGTTATGCAAATAAAATAAAAAAAATAAAAATTATTAAAAAGATTATAATAATAAAAAAAATTAGAATTGAGCAAATGGAAGCCGATGGCATTATGAGAAATCAAGATACAATAAAGCAAAACCCTCCAAAAATGAAAAAAAGGAAAATAGTTCATTGTAAAAACAACTGACCGGAAGAATAGATACAGGAGAGACAGTTTAAAAATTATTGTTCTACATGAAAATCGTGATCAAAAAAGAGCCTGGACATCATCTTTCAAGAAATTATCAAGGAAAAATGTCTTGATATTCTAGAACTAGAGGGCAAAATAAAAGTTGAAAGAATTCACCAATCACTTCTAAAAAGAGATCCCCAAATGAAAACTACCAGGAACATTATAAATAAATTCTGCAAATGCTGGGTCTAGGAGAAAATATTATAAGTATCCAGAAATAAACAATCCAAGTATAGTTGAGCTTCAGTCAGGATAACACAAGATTAAACAGCTTCTACATTAAGGAACAGAGATTTTGGACAGACAGACAGACAGCAATGGAGCTAGGTTTACAACCAAAAATCACCTCTCCAGCAAAACTGAGTATAATCCTTTAGAGGAAAAGGTAAACATTCAGTGAAATAGAGAATTATCAAACCTTTGTGATGAAAAGATAGAGCTGAATGGAAAACTGGATTTTCAAATACAGGATGCTAGAGAAGCATAAAGAGGTAATCAGGATAGTGATATTATATGGGACTTAAGGTTTATCTGTTTACATTTTTACATAGAAAGATGATACTTATAATTCATTAGAATTTTCTCATTATTATGGCACTTAGGAGTATATATAGATAGAGGGACAGATGTGATTTGAATAAAAATGGACAATATCTAAAAAAATGATGAAATTAAGTAGTGAGAAAGGAATGTACTGGTAGAAAGGGAAAGGGATAAGTAAAATGGTGTAAATTATATGTCATAAAAAAGAAAGAAGAAAAAAGCTTTTACAATGGAGGGAAAGAAGGGAAAAAGACAACAAATGCAAAAAAATGTTTTAAATGTAACTGGATACAATATTAAATAAATATGTTCTCTCTCTCTCTCTCTATATATATATATATACATAGCTAAAATGATGTACATGGTCTCAAATGTTGACATGCTTTCACAAAAATATAATAAATTTTATCTTTTCATTCCAATCGTTTATCCCAGGAAGTGGATAGAAACAAGCCATTTAATGACATCAGAAATAAAATGAAAGAAATGGGAATTCAGAGAATAAATCTCATGCCTCCAAAAGTTTAGGATACCTGTCTAATTAAAAATTTCTAAGAAAAAAAAGATCTTTAGACATTTTTTGTCCTCTCAGATATGAGAGGAGAGAGAATCTTTATGTCTCTGTACAAATTACACCAAACAGAATTCTTCAAATGCAGGAAATTGAAGGGACAAAAAATATCTGTGACACTGTCAATCCATTGAAAAACTCCCAAAAGTAGAATGAATCAAATTATCCTTACTACAGAGGCTATTACCACCTGGTGAATTCATATAAACAAATCCTAGCACTGTAAGTTTTGACTCAATACTTTTATAGTCTTTTAGAAAGGAAAATACATTCCATAAACAGAATAGTTATTTTAAAGGCTTTAACTTCTTGGATTTACATGGTGAATATTTGCTCTGGGATGTCCAAGCTAAAATGACTCTTTTTAAAAAGATTATTCTTATTATGTAGATACATACATACATAGATGTGTGTATGTGTGTGTATGCATGTGTGTGCTCAGTACTTTGCAAATATTGTTTCATTTAATGCTCAAAACAACCCTGCAAGGTAGGTCCAATTATTAACCATATTTTATAGTTGAGTGAGGTTAAACCCAGAATTTCAAAATCCATACCACCTGAACAAGAACTATTTTAGTTAAACAAATGCCACACATGCACACACACACATATACATACATTTTAAACTATTCTCAGCCTATCTCTCCAACTTCTCAAAAGTCCACAGTCTTAGAAAGGTATCATATTATTTGGAATCAGTCTCCTTAAAAAGCCTTTCTGGTAGAATAATCTAAATTATTAATATATCTTCTTTCTCATTTTCTCATTTTCTCAGCCACCTTTCTCTTAAGCATGTGTTTAGATTAGACAACAAAAAAGAAATAAACTTAAGTGAAAGTAGAAGAGCCTCATATCATTAAATATAAAATCGACAAACCTTTCTTGAAAGTACAGATGATTTATTCAAGAATATAGGATGTGAAATTGTTTCTAATAGATCTTTTAAGATTGGACATTGATACAACATCTTATTCTGATATCTCACCATGTCAACTTGGACATGACACTGGGTCCTTGAACATTATGTCAATGGAATACAAACATTCACAGTTGTTACCTGACTGGAGAGTCTTGGAGTATGAAATCAACCATATAGTTCATGTGGACATAAGTGACATATGAAGACATTCAGCAACTCATGAAATAATTTCCTAAGGTGTGGGGAGTTAGCCACACTAATTACAGTATGGACACTTGACACATGCAGTATACATTGAGATGCTTAAACATCTGCCAGCTAGTCAGCATGGCATTAAATGAATACTGGATGGCTGTGAAATCAAAGGAATAGGTTCAAATTACAGTTCTACCATTTACCAATTAAAATGGCCTATTTTACTCCTCTGGGACTCGGTTTATTCACCTGTAAAATGAAAGGTTTGTATTGGATGGCTTTTAAGACCCCCTTGATGCTCTAAATCCAGAACTTCTAATAATAGGATTGCAAAAATCAGGATTCCAAAACAAAAATAAAAGGTCATAAGTAATTTTCCCAAGACCAAACATATACATAAATAGAGAACCAATGAGAGAAGTTGGTTGAATGTGATTTCATTTGACAGAAAATATGAAAATAATCTTAGATGAATGATGATATTGGTACTAAGGGAAAATCCTTAGAACCTGAATAACTAGAGAAAGCTCCTAATTCAAGGATTCTGAAAGAAAGACTAAAGTAGCTACTGCTGTTCAAGTTTCCTGCTGTGCCTTTGGCCAAAGAGTGATGCTATATATTTGTCCTCTTTTCCTATGGGATTTCCCTAACACCGGGACCCTTTCTTTCCCGTTTTCAGGCCTGCCATAAAGGGCTATGTAGGAACCCAGGAAGCAAAATATTGAGGAAAATGCCTGAATAAGTTAGAGATTGAGTCAGGGTCATTATAACCTTGGAGTTTTGTATTGGCTGGGCCAGCTTCACTCACTAGGGCCTGCTGATTCCTGCAAAGAGTCGGTGATGTATTCTAGACCCCATTCCATTTTGCGGAAGTGCTTGCAGGAGTCATGCACTCAGGGGACGGCAATAAATTCCAGGAAAGTCAAGAAAGCTAGTTACCTGGAGTGTGCCATTTATTCTACTTACATTCTATCTGCTGAGAAATACACAGCAGTGCCAATAGTAACTCTGAACTTACAAAAAAGAAAAACTCAGACCTGTAAATCCATTTGAAAAAATATAATGGCCACAAGAATACTCCTGTACTCCTGGCCATAAGGAATTTCCAACTAGAAGGGCACAAGCTCTTTTGTTTGTGGCTTTGAATCACCAATGTCTAGCACAGAGTAGGTACACAATAAATGTTTATTGATTTAAACTCATTGGTCTATCCTGAAAGGATTTAGAGAAGGAAAATACCCATAATTGAGGCTCCAGTATGACGGTGAATGTGCAGAAATTACTTCCTCTGGCTATACAAGGAGAAAATGATAAAATAATTGCCCTATTAATGTTGTATTGTGAGGATCAAATGAGAATGTATGTGAACAAATGCTTTGTAAACTTTGAATTACATAAATATTAAATAACACATAGAACTTCTATTATAGGTAATATAAACACACAAATATATATATTCTATATGTTTAGATAGATAGACAGACAGAATGATAGGGAAAAAGAGAATGATAGCAAGAGAGAGAGAGAGAATGAAGTTAGTAGGTAAATGGATAGAGCAAACAAGTGAGTGAACTGTATAGAGGGCATTGCATAAGTGTCAACATCTTTAATAGCTCAAAAGTACACTAAGATTTTGGAGATAACCTGTATATCAAACATAATGTTGGAGTCAGGAACAATAAGGATGATGTCAGGCTAAATCTAATAAAATGGAATTCAACAGGGTTAAACGCATGAGTGTCCTGGTAAATATTTAACAACTGGATTTCCAGTATTGTTGTTTTATATACACACACACACACACACACACTCCAAACATTCAGATTAAATCTATCTTATAACTGCTTTTCTCTATTATTTCCTTTTTTTCTTTCTTTCTTTCTTTCTTTTTTTTGTAAGACAATTGGGGTTGTGATTTATATGCATAGAGTCACACAGCTAGTAAGGGTTAAGTGTCAATTGAGGTTTCAGAAACAGCAGAGGGAAGAGAGGAGGGGAGTCCAAGTAAAAATGAGGGCTGTCCCAAAGATGAATATTCTCCCTCTTCAGAAGTCTTCAGATAGAGGCTGGATAGCCACTTAGTACACATGGGTTAGACCAGAAGACAGTTCTCAAATTCTGGGATTATTATATTAGAAAATATAAGATATTTGGTCATTTTATGAAGAAAATGCTGAGACAAAGAATTTTGAAATCATTTGTGTGCTGGTTAAATGGTCTTCTATTTAATACCCCCAACATACACATTAGGAAGATTGTCTTTTTTTCCCTTTTTAATGGTATCTAATGATGACCAATACAGGTCCTAGAAAACAGATGTTGGGAAAGAAGTAGGAGTCTTTAGGTGACAAATGATGTATACCCTGTCAGATGTGGTTTCTCTGTCAGTTATTATTGTTTAACCATTCATCTTTGTGAGGGGGAAGAAAAGAAATAGAGGGGAATAGTTATGGTATTTCTTAAAAGGGAACAATGTTTTCTGTTTTTAAATTTTTAAAAATAGCATGAGGAGTATAAGTTTCCATTAACCCCTACTTCCATCTTGACTAAATTTATTCTTCTGTTTAACATTTCCTTTGACTGGAAGGTTCTTGAATTAAAAAAGAGAAAAAAAAAAAAACTACTTCAAAAAAGAGGTCTAGAAATGGTTTGAATGTACTTGAGTTGAACCTCCCCTCACTTCTCCCAGTCCCCCATCTCCTGCTTTTGAGAGTCAGGCTGCTGGCAAAAAATAAAAAAAAAAATGAGCCTGAAAGAAACAAAACCAAACAAAACCCACGCACATTTCTCTCATAATGTAAAAAGAAACATCCCACATTTGTCTGACACAAATGCTAATTTTCAGTCCCAGTAGTGCTGTGGCCGGGCCTGTGATTGGCTCCATATGTTTCCACAATCAGAGACATATTAAAAATTCTTACAGATCCTTTTTTTTTTTCAGTTTGTCTTCTTTTGCCATCTCTGGTTTTGCATTTTCTATGGGCATAGTTCTTTCAGAGGGGCAGAAGAAATGAAAGCTCATTGGATTTTCCAGAGTTAGTCTTTTCTTCTTCCCCTTCTGGACTCATATAGCAACTGAGAACTTTCCAGACAGTTCAATGATCTGGGAGGGGGAGGGAAGGCAGAGTGGGGGGAACCTGGATTTGTTTATGGGAGCATGTAAATTGACGAGGGAAATGTGTTTTAATGTGTAGTAACTTGCAGGCGGGTTTTCAAAAGAACTCCCTTTCAATCCGTGACAAGGAAATACTAACCGCTGTTTCTTGCTCTTAAACAACCCAGCGGATACTTCTGACATTCAGGAATCCGAATGGAATCACAATCAACTCAAAAGAAAATATCTCTGAAGCCAACCGACACGAATGTTTCACTAAATGGCTGCAATTTTCATCAATACGAGATGACAACTGGTCAGATGGAAAATTGCTTGCCAATACTGAACACGCTGGCAAATGGGATTTTTTTTTCCCCAAGACAACCTGTTTTTCCAATAGAGTTCACCACAAAGTCTTCAAACTTCAGTAAGCTGACTGACTAGAAGGGAAAACAAGGAACAGAAAGTAGATTGAGAATTCAGGCAGTTGCCACAGGAAATCCTAATAGGATTTGAACCAGGAAGGAGAAATTGACCAGAACCAGGAAGGAGAAATTGACCAGGGTCAGGAGCATGATCACGTGCACAGCTCTGATGGGGAAGCCTATTAGCTTTGGACAAGTTTTAAGTAAGAGAATATCATGACCACAAAGTAAGAAAAGTATTCTTCACTGCAAAGAGGAGGAAAAACACAGGGAAAAAATCCCATTTCAAAAGCATAAAATCATATAACAGAGCTAAGGAGACATCAAAGTCTATCCATTTATTCCCCTCATTTATAAAATTAAAAACAAAAAACAAAAAACAAACCTGAAGCCCTGGGAGATCCTTTTCAGCAACTTTCCCAGAGTCATTTGGTAGTAAGCTTCTAATGCACACTAACATTTTCAGGAAAGGCTTTCTTCATCTAACCCCATCTTTAAATCCCTGTAGGGTTTTATAGATATTTCTCTTATGATACTTAACCCATTCTGCTTTTTATTCTGGTTACTTGTGGTATGTATATATGTGTGTGTGTGTGTGTAGATATGTATGTATATGTGTATATGTATGTATTCACACATATATGTATGTGTATATATGTATATATGTGGCATATACTGGATATATATATATATATATATATACATAGAGGTATATATTGTATATATACTATATATAGCATATATTGGATATATATATATGTATATATATATATATATGTATATATATATACACATAAGAGATAGATAGTATAAACTGGATTGTTGAGTCCTTGAAGGCAAGGACTGCATTTTACTTTTAATTCCTAAACTCAAAGTATAGTTGCTTAAACACAGTGAATACTTTGAAAATATTCTTTAAACAGAATAGTTTGAAATATAGATTTCCAGATATATTTCTGTTGGCAGACACACACAGGAAGTAGCAAGTAGATATGGTATAAACTGAACATAAAACATTTACTCATTCAGCATAGGACCATGCTCTGATTCATACAAAAAAAATATTCACTAATTACAAAAGTGACTCAGGATGCATGACTAATAGTATAGGCACTGGGGAGGGTGAGACAAGGGAAGAAAAAACTTGGGCGATATCACACAATCACTATCTTCAAATGTTGAAGGGCCTCCCTGGGGAAGAGATTAAACCTGTTCTGCTTAGCCCCAAAGAACAAAACTAGGCTCCATGCTTCAAGGTTGCAATGAGTTTGATGCTTGGTATCCTTGATGTGGTTCTTTCCCCTTGATGAGAGACCTTCAGACAAAGATTGGATGAAAATTGATGGGATAGATTGCCTGGGGCATCTTTGTTCAAGTGCCATTTAGACTCAGAGAACTCTGAGGTCCCTTGTAATAATGAGACTCTGAGTTTTTCTCAAGTCTCTATTGTTTCCAGAGGAAAATTTTATATAATATGTACGTATGTGTTCATACATGGATGGATGGATAAGTACAAATGTATATATATATATATATATATATATATAGACACACACACATATATATGTACATATATATATGTGTGTGTGGGTGGGTGGGTGGGTGGATGGGGGTGTGTACCTATACATGCAGGTATGTGCACACATGCATATACACAAAATGGATAATGACCTTTCTGTTCTACTTAATAAGTATTCATTATCTACTATATATAGGGCTATGGTGATACATATATGTATATACATAAATTCATACTTATACATACATGCATGTATGAACACATACATGGATTTGATGCACAAAGAAAAAAGACTCTATCCTTAAAGAGCTTACATTTTATAAGAAAAACTCTCCAAAAGGCACCAAAGAGTTTTTATTGTAGAATTTTGGGAGGCAAAAAGGATCCCTGAGACCAACTCATGTCATCTATAGGAAACACACTCAATTAGTGGATCATCCAGCTTCCACTAGAAATCCTCAAAAGATGGTTACTCAGAGGTTTTGGAGGCAGCCCCTTCTTTCTACTTTTGGAGAACTCTATTTTCATTTTGAATTTTCTTCAGTTTTCACGGTAGATACATAAACCCATAGAGTTAGGATTAATAACCAAGTCTTGATACCTTCCTTATGATGAAGTTCCAAAGAGTCAGTCAGCATTTTCTATTCTCCATAAGTAACTGTTGGCCAAACTGCTTTTTAAGGATGGAAACAGCTTTTCTAACTTCACAAAAAAACCAATTTTCAAAAGCATTATTTAGGTACTAATGAGCTAGCCGAGGTGAAGAATGGGAATCATTATTATAAAGTAAAACTCATTAATTTTTAGAATTTCTCTAATTGCGTTTATCACTACAGATTTAGTAAAAATTCTCTAGGTTCTCTCCCTATCCCACCCTCTCTCAAACCCACCCAGACATATCCGGCAAAACCAAGCAAGAAAATTAGTTATTTTGTTATTTATAACTTGTAAGGATGTATAAACACTTCATGCGACCGAGGTATCATTTATGTCCAGTCTGCTGTGTCTTGTCACTTCAAAGCAGTTTCTGTCTAAATGGTATTTGGTACAATCTATTTAGGTTTAAAGAAGAGGCTAAGAAAATAATTGATGTAGAGCTGAGAAGGGCATTAGAAGTCATCTAATCCAAGTTCCTCATTTTGCAGATGAAGAAATGAACGCTGAGGAGGTAAAAAGTCACCCAAGTTCTCACTAATAGTAAGTTGGCAGAGCTAAGAATTAAATTCACCTCTTCTGATTCCAAATCCTATGTTCTTTTTCTTATAACAGATTGACTCTTTCTACTACTCTGTTAACGATCTGGGGAAAAATACATGGGATCAACATATCTAGCATGTTGTTAACTTTGTTTTTTATAGCATCGTGAGACAGGCAAAGTTCTTTGTATATATTATGTGATCTGATCCTTACAGCCTTGGAAGATAGGTGCTAGGATTATGCCCATTTTACAGATAAGAAATCTGAGCCACACAACAGTTAAGTAATTTGCCTAGGATCACAACTAGTATGTTATCTGGGGTAGGATTTTGACCCAGATCTTCAAGGTCTGACACTTTATTAATGGTGCCTCTTAGCTGCCTTATAGTGCTGGAAAAATATTTGATGTGTATAATAATCTTCCATATATATACATATATGTATATACACATGCATATATACACATATGTATGTGTATACATGTATATGTGTGTATGTAGATGTGTAGATATAAATATAACTTTCCCATTGGGACAGCTAGGTAGAGTGTCTGGCCTGAAATCAAGAAAAGCTAAATTCAAAACCAACCTCAGACACTTCCTACCTGTGTGATCCTGGGCAAGTCACTTACCTTTATTTGCCTCAGTTTCCTCATGTGTAAAATGAGCTGGAGAAGGAAATGACAAACCATCCCAATATCTTTGACAAACAAAAAACAAAAGCACAAAAGCAATGAGGTCACAAAGAGCCAGACATGACTAAAATGCCTAACCCACAACCTTTCCCATATACATATTGGTTGCTAATTATAAACTTGCCTATACTTACATGTGAAATACATACAGTTTTTTTCTGCTCTGTCTTTTGAAGCACGTGACCTTATTTTTGGATTCCATAATAATGTGAGACTTACACCTCAGGGCACTGCTCTCCAAAAATACATACATGTGGTGAAGGGAGGATTTTTTTTTTTTAATTTGACCAAGATTGTAGTGGGCAAAAGAAGGCAGAAGAGTGGGCTTGGCTGGAGAGAGCCGTCCTCGCCGCAGTCATGCAGAGTGCCATGACTCAGCTCAATATTTTATTAGTCCAATCCATCACAATTATGCCCTTTAAACAAAGCCCAGTCCCTCCACCCCGGCAAACACTTTGTGATCATTTGCCGCAACAATACATTAGAGGGTCAATATTCACAAAGCTGTTAAATTTATACGTCCTCTTCGCTAGCTAATGAATCAAGGAGCCATTTCCAGGGCTGACAAGGGTTTCGGCACTCCCTCCCCTTCTGCGGGAGCGACTCGAGCAAAGGGTCGGGCCTTGTCAGGAGAATTCCATCCATTTCTTCCCCAGCCCGGCCTCTCTCATTAAAGAGGGTGACTTCAAGGGTGCTGCCTCCTGCACATTAAGGAGAAACCCATTTCCATAAAAGGCCTCCTCTGCTCATTTCACTAATGGTACTGGAGACCACGGAGAAAGGGTGGGTGATGAGCCTGTGCAGCGCCCCCTAGAGGCCGCCCGCAGTTAACATCCCTAGTGAGTCTCAGCGGCACCGGGGCGTAAAGTGTGACCTCCAGAAGGGAGCGGGACGGGGAAGGGGACCGGGAAGATTCTCTCACCCTCCACAACTCCATCATCTGGGATTCAGTAGAGGAATAAGTCCTAGCTTTTGTAGGGGGATGTTAGGGGAATGTTAATAACAGAGCGTCATTCCTATGCACCAAGCACATTGAATCATAATTAAGAGTCTGTGAAATTTGACATTTATAGAAAAAAAAACTAAAGGTTTCACAATGACGGGGAGTTAATTATTTAGAAATGCAGCTATAGTTTGAATAATAAGCTTGGGCCTGACAAGCAGTCAGGCTTTTAAGCTGTCTTTAACATTTAGTTACATTTTCTAAATGTTTCCAACAATATGAATAAATTAGAAGAATAAAAAAGTTGTCAAAGCCAAATAATAATAATAATAAATAATAATGATTAATAATAATAATAACAAAAGATAGAACAGCCCAGCTTCAAGAAAGTGATACTATGTGAAAGTCATAAATTAGAAAGTATATGGTGTTAAGTGTGATACAGTGAAAAGAACTCTGCATCTGTAGTTAGAAAATAGGGGTTCAAATCCTGGCATTGCCAGAGATTATGTCCATGACCTGGGGCAATACACTTAATCCCTGTGGGTCTGTTTCATCAACTATAAAATAAAGACGTTAAACTTGAGGTTCTCATCTATCTTAAAACTGTATGATATTCTCTCTCAGACTGACAAGCCTGATATGATGACATACAATCATAGATATTCTCTCTCTCTCTCTCTCTCTCTCTCTCTCTCTCTCTCTCTCTCTCTCTCTCTCTCTTCCTCTCTCTCCCTTCCTTTTTTTTTTCTCTCTCCCTCTCTGTCTTTTTAAATAAGATTACCAATGACACAAAAAGGGAATAAAGAAATATGATTTGGGTCACACAAAACCAAAGCAGTGTAGAAGTGTAACAGTGGAGAAACACAAACAGATGAGTGAGTTTGTCTCAGACCCTGAGGTGGCAGAGATTCCCATTCCCTTGGGTAATCGAGCCCCAGCTCATTAGCCACTGTCACCCTACATTAGGCAGAATACCTGCCTTGCCGCATGCCATCCATCATAGCTCCTGGATCTAGGGTTAAGGTATGCATAGCATTAAGTGGCAGAACTGCTAAGACCTAACTGAGCAGTTGTTTGTTTGCTGACTCTGATTTTGAATATTTTGTAGAGATATACAAAAAATTCAGTTCAATAAACCAAATATAATTCCTTTTTAAATTGTTATGATCATACTTGTAAAAAATTCATTAAAATCCATTTTTTTCTTTTTATCTCCCTTTCCTCATTCCACTAGAAAAAAAAGAAGAAAAACAAACTCTTATAGTAAATTTTCAAGTCAATCAAAAATGACCATATCCCAAAATGTGGACCCTGAAAAATCATCACTATTTAACCTTATTTTCTATATTCCTAAAGAGATCAAATGAAAAAGAAAAGAACCCATTTAGGATGTTCCAAAAGTCTTATCACAGTTTAAAATTATGAACACCAAAATATTACATGTGACTTCTTTATATCAAAGAACTAAACCCTAACAGAATATCCACATCTGATAAAAAAAACTGGTATAAGAATATAATGATACGATATTGTGCCATAAAATCAAACTTGTTGTATTAACAAAAGTTGGAAACAAAGGAAATGCCCAACAACAGAGACAATGGTTAAAATAATTGTGGCATATGGATGAAATGGAATACTCCTGGGTTGGGAGAAATCTTGAAATAATGACTGTGGAATTGGAATACAGAGAAATACCAGGAGACTTATATGAACTGATACAAAATAAAGTAAGCATATAAAATGACCACAAAGATGTAATTAAATACTTAAGGATGATTGAAATAGTAATAATTCAGTCAAGACTAAATCTGTGTAATTATAAAGACCAAACATGAGTCCCATGAATAGATATAAGAATTCACTTCCATCTCTTTTTAATAGACTTGCATTGGTTTTGTGTGTGTGTGTGTGTGTGTGTGCTTAATTTTTTTAAAATAATGTTCTACAGCTATCTTCTCAGGACAAAAAAAATTGGAAATTGAGGGATGCCCATCAATTGGGGAATGGCTCAATAAACTTTGCTATGTATTTGTGGTGGACTATTATTGTTCTATGGGAAATAATAAGCAGGATGCTTTCATAAAAAAAAAAAAAAAACCTGGAAAGTCCTCTATGAACTCAAGCAAAGTGAAATGCACTGTATCCAAAGAAACAGCAATGTTCTAAGATGACCAGCTGTAAATGACTTCGCTATTCTCAATAGTACAACCATCCATGACTACTCTGAAGGACTTATGATGAGAAATCCTATCCATACCCAGAGAAAAATCAGAATACAGATTGAAGCTCTCTCTCTCTCTCTCTCTCTCTCTCTCTCTCTCTCTCTCTCTCTCTCTCTCTCATTTTTCTTGAGAGTTTTTATTTTTATTAGGATAGAAAATCAATGTTTTCTTTCTCAATCTTACTTTTATGGAAAAATTTTAAAAACAAATGTAATTTTTTGTTTTGAATATAACTGGGGAAAATATTAAATAAATAGTGACTTCAAAAAATAAAATAAAATGTTGCTCTAGGCATGCAGGGAAGAAAAGGGATACATATTGGTATATTGTAGATTTTTCTCCAATTTTTTTAAAAAGCTATAAATTAAAATTCTTTCAAAATGGAGTTGTATGAAATGATTCATATTAATTCCAATAGAATTGTGGTAGAGAGAGACATTTGTATCCAGAAAGAGGACTACAGGCACTGAATGTGGATTAAAACACAGTATTTTCACCTTTTTTGCTGTTGCTTGTTTGCTTTTTTTTTCCTTTCTCATTGCTTTTTCCCTTTTGTTCTGGTTTTTCTTGTGCAGCATGATAAATGTGGAAATATATTTAGAAGAATTGCACATGTTTAACCTCCACTGGATTAGTTGCTGTCTAAGGTAGGGAAGTGGAAGGAAGAGAGGGAGAAAAATTTGAAACATAAAGTTTTGCAAAGGTGAATGTTGAAAACTATCTTTACATGTATTTTGAAAATAAAAAGCTATCATCAAAAATAAGTTAAAAATATTAAAAAAAATAAAATAAAAGCACTACTAAGTCAAGAAAAATATAGAAGTAGTCATATCCCTATTACTTACTTGCAAATGGAATTTTTTTCTGAATGTTTCTTGAAGTAATCATTAGCAAAGGAAATACAATCATAGTTCTGAAGTCAAGTCCTATTCTATTTTAATGGCATCATGAATTATAATGCAAGAGGTTAATAGGAAATAAGACAGAGCTTCTACTGATAGGAGTAAACTAAAGGTATATTTCTTCAAGATGGATAAGAAATCACTGATTGGAATCATAGGAGCGGCCTTCAAATCTTTTCTTTATTTCTATGACCTTGCATAAATATGACTGATGTCTCATGCAATCTTGTAGAGTCATTGGTTTCCAGTTGCCCAATTGTACGTTTTAAAGGATTATTTTCTTCAGTGAGCTTTTGTCTCTCCTCTTTTATTGGGTCTGTTCCGCTTTTTAAAGATGTCTTTTCTTGTGAGAATTTTTGTGCTCTTTTGCCATTAGGCCAATTATTTTGCTTAAGGTGTTATTTTCTTTAGGTTTGTTTTTCCTTGGTGCCTCTTTTGTCAAGCTTTAATTTCTGTTTTCATAAGTTTTTACATCATTCTCATTTCTTTTTTCCCAATTTCCCTGTACCATTCATCTCTCCTTTTTTTAACTCTTCCATGCATTCTTGTTGGATTTAGGTTAATTAGCATTTTTCTTTAAGGCTTCCTTTACAGCTGTTTTCATATTGCTGTCTTCCTCTGAGTTTATTTTTTTGGTTTTTCCAGTTACAATAGTAGCTTTTATTACTTTTGTTTGTTGTTTGTCAATTTTCCAGCCTATTTCTTGACTTTGGAATTTATGTTGAATTGAACTTTGCTCACTTGGAGATGGGAAAACACTTTTCTGAGACTCAGGTTTTGTTTTTGTTTGATTTAGTTTGGTTTGGTTTTTTGTGCTGCTGTTTTCAAATTTTGTTCTGGAGTCTGCAAGTTTTGGGTGCTTCCAAGGTGGTAAGATATGGGGAGAAGTATGCTCACTCACTGCTCTTTTGGTCTGCAGTCTGGCCTTTACCCAGGAAGAGCCTCTTCTCTGCAACCAAAAGCTTAGCATTCCTCTTGGCCCTGGAACTATGACCAGGGCTTTCTTACAACCATAGAAGCTAGTGCTTGAGATCCCAGCTTCTCAAACTGTGGTTCATGACCCCATATAGGATCTCATTACTGAATGTAGGGGTTACAAAATTATGCTCTATTATCTGTTAATGTTTGATTTCTATGTGTATTTTATTTACCTATGTACCTGGGGTAATGTAAAAATTTATGGGATGAAAAGGGGTTAGTAATTTGCTTATTTCTTAGACCCCTTTGACTGTCTGGTTTAACTTCTCAGAAAAATGTTTTCAAATACATAAAATAAAACATATAGAATTTATAAAAGAAACCAATTATATATAATTAACCATCAAAATATGAAAAAAAGTAGATAGGAATCCCCATTAGGAACAGCTGCCTAGACTAAAAGGACAAGTAGCATCTTTGCTCTAGGGATCCAATCTTCCAATAAAATTGACATAGGAATAGTAGCTCCAGGACCAGTATGTACTATAATAATAATAATAATTAATTATGATAATGATAGCAACAACAACTTTTATTTCTATACCATTGGGGGATACTGGTACAAATTGTTTATAACTTTAGTAGCTAAGTATTTCAGAGTTTAAAAAATCACCTAATGTTCAAAGGTTAAAAAATTTTGACCAGGGTTACACGGTGCTAAGAGTCAAAGGCAGCTCTTTATGATTCTACAATGAAGATTAAGATGTCCCTGTATAGAAGAAAAAATCAGGGGCAGCTAGGTGGCACAGTGGTTAGAGCACCAGCCCTGAAGTCAGGAAGACCTGAGTTCAAATCTGGTCTCAGACACTTAACATTCCCTAGCTGTGTGACCCTGATCAAGTCACTTAACCTCAATTACCTCAGCAAAAAGAAAAAAAAAAGTCAGAGAGAAAAGCCTTTATGGAAATAAGTACCAATGATTCTGTCCCTCACATATTCCATCTTCCCCTTTCTAATTTAAATCACACTTCTCAGTCCATCAGAACAGTGAGCTCCAAGGGAACTTCATCATGTAGAATAATTTCCCAAAGTCCCAGAGCCAATAGGTATCAGACACTGGATTTGAACCCTGTGTTAAAGTGGTCAGTTTAGAGCTGAAAGAGAACATAGGAACCATCTAAACCAATTTCTTAATTTTGAAAGTGCAAATCTAAGTTCCAGACACGCAGGCTATTGACTTGCCCAGGACTACACAACCTTCTTGTATCAAGGATGGGATTCATCTTACTCCTTCCTAGACTAGCAAGCTATTAACTTCATATACGGTTCCAAATCAGAGGTAAGAAAAGTGATGTCCATTGGATCCCAAGTCATCGGATTTAGGGAAAGTGAAAGACACAAGTTCATATGTAATATGAGGCCGGACAAATTGAAAACACAAGAATTAGAAGAAAGAATGGATGGACTACGAATGCTAGGTTTAACACACACATGAACACACATATGTAGTTACACGCACAAAGACAGAAACAACACTTTTCTATGTAGCTCGTGAGATGATCCATCATCTCTCAATGTACAGAATCAGCTCATGGCTGTATTTCACTGTCAGACTAGCAAAACACCCCACCGGCCAAGGGTAAATACCACCACACAATACGTTTTCACTTATAACATGTATCTGTCAACAGCTGGCCTCTAAGCTGACAAAATGTTATGGGAAGAAAATAGTTCAGAGTTATACTGGAGTTACTTTAATGAGGTCTCCTCACTGTGAAAAAGCAATTTTTAAAAAGCAAACAGGATGCTTGGGTGAATTTAAAAAAGGAGAGATTCTAACACTAGGCTGAAGAATTGCATTTAATTTCATTCCCTTTGCCTTAAGAAATATGAAGCTGAAATTGAAAAGGTCCAGAGAAGGAAAAAAAGATTTTTCACTTAAAGGACATGTTTTAGATTAGAATCTCAAAGCTAAACACACACACATATATACACGTGCACACAGGTTCACACACACAAAGACTTGCACAAATGTGAATGAACACACAAATACACATTGAGTTGGCCACAGGCAGAGATGGGATGGCATTGTGACAAATGGAAAGCTAGGCTTGGAGCCAGAGAAGATCTGAGTTCAAATTCTCGATCTTCACAAGCCATTCTGTGTGACTTTGGATGAATTATTTAATTCTCTTTGTCTTGGGAAAATATTTAAGACTTATAAACCAAGTCATAAATGAGTGGCCAACTGCCTCAATAAAGGGAGTTTCTATGCTGGGAGTCCCCACTCCTGGTCTACACACTTTAATAAAATGAGATAATAAAACATAAAAATCACTTTAACTTTGCATGGGGAAGACATAGCAGACTTAATTTAATATTATGCTGGCTACAGTAAAAATAAACCTAAATCCTGTGGCTCTACACGCTTACAATGCAAAACTAGGGGTCACTCAAAGCTAATGGCAAGTAAACACAGTAAATAATTTTTTAAAAAAAATCCTTCCTGCACACAGTTTGTAATCAGCTTGTGGCAGTCACAACCACTGAAGGTCAGCATGTCAAACTCTAGAACTAGATTTAAAGAGGGGTTGGATAATTTTATGATCAACAATATCATTTATATTGAGACAGCTGAGAGTGGGGATAATCAAAACTCATGCTTCAAGGTATGAACTAATCACCTCAGGGATGAGGAAAGAATTACCTTCCCTCCCTTCACCAGCCCCCAAAGTAGCCATAGGTATTATATTCCAAAGCTCTGGTACCCAGAGGCATCCATCAGTGGCAACTGTCTGGAGCAGAAAACTTAACCTTGTGAATCAATGACTAGAGCAGACCTGGCCAGTCCTAAGTTCTCCCACTAATCCATAGGTGTTATTTGGTTAGCTCTGACAGACTGCAGTGAAGGATGGTTTTATTAGCAGCAATTTAATGCAGGTTAGAACTATTTAAAGCAAGCATTTGACATTAATGATTACAGCAGAAAGGGGTTTGTTCAGTGAGAATGGGGAAAGGATATCCGGGCTTCCAACTCTAGTTTCATAGCACCACATCCATAACAAGAACCCGGCAGCTCTGACTGAATCCTTATTAATAATAGTCATTTCTTGGGGCAGCTAGGTGGCTCAGTGGATAAAGCACCAGCCCTGAAGTCAGGAGGACCTGAGTTCAAATCTGGTCTCAGACACTTAACATTCCCCAGCTGTGTGACCCTGGGCAAGTCACTTAACCCCAATTGCCTCAGCAAAAAAAAAAAAAAAAAAATAGAATAATAGTCATTTCTTTCATCATCAACTGGCAATGCTGTAGCACTTAGAAGTTTTCAAATCACTTGATATACACGATCGTTTTTTGCCTTCACAGAAAACATGTGAGGTAGTGATTTTTATCATTTTATAGATAATTTTATTATCTATTTTTATTTATTATCATTTTATAGATAATGAAAAAAGTTCATAGAAGTGAAAAGGTTGGGGGTCATCAGATCATTGGCTGGCAATATTCCAACATATATTTTACAGAAGAAGTGGAGATCTAGAGGTGGAAAATATAATAGAAATAGTTCTTGTCCTTAATGAGCTTACTTTTTTTAAGGATATGCAGTATGGTCCACAGGAAGGTAACAGGAAATATTTACAAAGTAAGCAAGGGATCGGAGCTGGGAATCTAAATCTAGGATTCTCCCTTATTCTGCAGTAGTCTCTGGGTGGCCTTAAAAACAACCCTTTCTTAAGTCTTATTATCTTCCCATGTTGAACTCATATTCAAAACTATTATTGAGAACAAAAGCACTTTCAGTCTGGGGGAATTTGGGGAAGAAAAGAGAACTCCCTGTATGGAGGTAAAAACAGAGATCAGTGTGTGTGTGTGTGTGTGTGTGTGTGTGTGTGTGTGTGTGTGTGATAGATTGACAGATATATACATGTGTTTGTGTGTGTATTTATATATATATATATATATACACACACTACAACCAATCTATACATATAATATACATACAACCCTGTATAATATAGCACACATATAGTATACCTATCTGATATATATACATAGTCATATATGTCTGTATATGTGTATATAAAGACCAACTAATGATTTGATTGGTTTAGAACTCTCTCAGTTAATGAAATTTCCTGTACGAGTACAGAGCAGTACCTTTCTCTCACTCATACGAAGGGTGTCAAAATGGTATTTTATCACAAGAAAAGGTTTTTTTGGATCATACTAGTGATTTATTATTAGTTTTTTTTACTTAGAGAAAATTCTTTCTACTAAGGCAGATTGTCTCCTAGTAAAATTTTGGGTGTAAATTTTAAGGTGTCAAGAGATCAAATGACTTGTCCAGAGCCACACAATCCAAATTTGGCCTATATAGGAACATGATCCAAGATTTTTGTAGCCTGAAGAATAGCGTTCTATCCATCATAATATGCTGCCACTGCCCCTTGGAAGTGTCCACTTTGTATTTTTTGTTAGATTGCTTAATAGCTGATATAATTTCTAAGGCAGGAGCAAGAACCAAAGAACAGAGAAGAGCTATAAAATGATCCCACTCTTAGTTAATGATAGAGCTGGGAGATCTGCCATTAGGTTTGAGTTCAGACTGCAAGCACTATAGCATTACTTGACTATTAAAGCTCTACCATTGGTTGCATTGTTTGTTTTAGTTTTTACTTTTGCCTTTATGCATGGAAAGGGGACCAGAAAATCATTAGTATAACTTTTGAATTTATTTTTAACAGATTCTATATATTTATATAGATAGCGTCTCATCCAAAAAAAAATGTAAGCTCACTGAGAGTAAGGTCTGGTTGTCTCAGTTTTACCTCAGTATCCCAGAGCCCAGCAGAGTGCCTGGTATAGAGGCAGCACTTAATTATCCACAGATTGTCTAGTATTGCCAGGAGATGACAAAAACAAAGCAATTTTTAAAAAAAATGAATGTTAGACTATTTTTTAAAAGAATCAAACAGGATAAATCATTTCTTATGCAGAAGAAAAGATTTAAATCAACTAAAAGTCCAATATAATTAAACAGAGATCTACAATATCAGGTTTTATAACTACTTCATAACCAAATTACACAGTCATTTGGAATCACTGAGATCTGGGTGGCACTGTAAGACAGGCTTAACCAAACCAGTAACATATGGATAAATGGGAAACTTTTTTTTTTCATAATGAAAAAATAATTAATCTCATACTGCCAAAAAAAGATTCCATAAAGAACAATTAACAAGATTCAGAGGCACGGTGACCTGGAGCTGTTTATTTTACTATGGGTGTAAACATTGAAATGCTAAAGTATAATTTGTTTTAAGTCTCTCAGATCTTCCAGTCTGCCTGAATGTAGAGTAGGAAAAATGCATCACATTAATGCATAAGCAATGGATCCCCTGGGGTGACTAAAGAGCAGTTTTTCCCCCCATCTTCTGATAATAAGTACCAATAACATGTCACCACCACACAGCCCAACAGAGTATGAAGGGAATTGCTGCAGCCAACCTTTTCAGGGAAATGATTGATCTCAATTCACTTGTAAACATTTCCTCCAAGACTCTCCAAGTTGCAATAGGAGGGCATCCTTCTTTCTAGAGACAAAGCAGACCCCTGACAAATAAATGCTCAATTTAATTATGCAATGGGCTGGCAAAGGAAAACAATATCATGGCATAGGAGTTATAGGGCTACATTCTGAAATGTGGGAGAACGAGTTGGAGGACATTCCCTGCTTTGGCTCACTGGAAAGGGAGGCACTGCACCTATAAATGGAATCAGTTATAACAAGCAGGATGAATGGAGTAGGGTGCTGAGTGTTCTGGGAACTGTCTGATCAGACCTCTGACAACAGAGGGCTGGAGCACCCTGTGTGTGTGTGTGTGTGTGTGTGTGTGTGTGTGTGTGTGTGTGCGCGTGTGTGTGGCTTGGGGAAGGGCTGAGAGCAGGAAGCTTCCTCCTATTTCTGTTACTTTACCCATAAATAAGTTGCCATGGAGACTGGCATGGAAATGGCATCAAGCCAGGCAGACAGGGAGGCTCAAAGTCAGAAGGAAATAGTGCAATGTGGGTTACACACATGGCCACACATACAATCACATATTCAACTTTTCTCAAATACTCTTGGTGCATTGGCCCTTTTGAATGAACCTAACCCTAAAATCTTCAGAACAGAGAAAGAACATTTCATGATATTGAGAAAATTCATTGATTCAGTGTAACCCACCGACACAGCTCATGAACACCGAGTTCGCTCACTTCTGATAGCACAATCTTTGTATTTTTTGTAAAACAAAACAAAAACTGAACAGAAAGAGAAGAAGAGAGGCAAAGAGGAAGAGACAGAGAAT
The DNA here is from genome assembly GCA_023553655.1 of Myrmecobius fasciatus. Classification (NCBI taxonomy): domain Eukaryota; kingdom Metazoa; phylum Chordata; class Mammalia; order Dasyuromorphia; family Myrmecobiidae; genus Myrmecobius; species Myrmecobius fasciatus. Next base: position 304,956 of record JAJPUD010002591.1, read on the forward strand.
AAAGCATGTAGATAGTCTGATGCTTGGGAGCAAATAAATTTCAGCTACATTATATTTGATGGACTTTGAATTGTTATTTTCATCTCTTGATTTGTCATTTTCACATAGTTGAGATAAGTGATAAAAGAGGGGGAAGGAAGGAAATTTCTAAATGTCTTCAGGGCATACAGGAAAAGAATCACTTATGGTGAGCAGGTAACATTTTTTTTTTAGGAAAAATATTTTTGGAAAAGAACACCATATTTGGAATGAGAATATCCAGATTCAGCCACAGATTATTTGTGTTACTGAGCAATCTATGGCTTATATTAAATAATCCCCACCCTCAAAGACCTTACATTCTATTGCTTATAATAAATGATAGTCACAATTAAATTAATACACATTAGACTGAGAAAAAAGAAAATCAGTAGGTAGAGAATGATAATGAGAGAAGTGAGAGGGAATTATTGACAGGGCTAGCTCTTATCTGAAGATGGGGACGAGATCAAAGGCACAAAGAGATATTGACCTTGGCAAGAAGAAGGGTCACCTATTCCTCAGAGACAAGAGTAAAGGCAGGAATGGATGGATGAAGATAGAGAAGGAATTTGTTGTGTGGAGTAAAAAAGATGAGAAAACTGAAGTTTCCATTAGGAAAAAAAATCAATTAAAAGGCAAGAGTATTTTTCCATACCAAAAGGAGTTCAGTATAGCACTGGGAACTTGAGGGCAGATGAGAAGATTTGTAAAAGATTTTGAGAGAAATGTAATTAAATATCAATCCAGGAAATATTAAAAAATTATTACATGGTAATGAAGGCTCAGTTGATATTGGATAACATGAACTTTGAGTGGATAAAGGCAAAGGTTTATGACTTCCTCTGAGGGCATTAATATCATGTGAATATAAGCAGAAAAATCACAGAAGGGCATGGACCAACAAGAGGGTAAGGAAGTTAGAGTAAAAAGGATAAAATATAATGGAATTGGTTAAACAAGGACTAAGACTCTGAGGAAAGCCTAGTGAAACCATAATAGGAGTGATGGATTTGGAGAACAGAGAAGAATGGAAAGGCATCTGAGTATGGGGGAAATAATTAATTTCTTTCTTTTTTTTTTTGCTTTTTTTTTCTGGGGCAATTGGGGTTAAGTGACTTGCCCAGGGTCACACAGCTAGGGAATGTTAAGTGTCTGAGATCAGATTTGAACTCAAGTCCTCCTGACTTCAGGGCTGGTGCTCTATCCACTGCGCCACCTAGCTGCCCCAAATAATTAATTTCTTTAGGAGAATTGATGCAACAGAGCAATAGGATAAAAACCTAAAATCAGAGACAATTTCAAAATTCAAAATCATGGGCATATTCTCATTATGGCTAATGGTGAGATGTGGCATATCATCATTTCAAGTATAATGAAATTAAAATAATGATATGGATCAAGAGAGGTAAAGATGCTAATAATACGGAGGCAGTTCATTTGAAATGACCCAAGTATGAGATCAGGTATTGATTGGGACAGTGAGGGACAAAGGGGAATAGAAAGAGGGGGCAGGAAACAGAGACAGAAAGGCAGAGGCAGATGCAGAAATAGAGAGAGAGACTTTAAGCTAGATTCTGAACTCCTTGAGAAAAGAGACAGTAACTTGGGGGTCCAGTACCCCAAAGGAAGACAGTGCTGATTGATAAATAGCTGAGAGTATTTACATAGTCCTTTAAGGTTTGCAAAGCATCTAATGTGGGATTTAAATTTGTCTTTTTTCTCAATCAAGATAAAATCCTTTTTTGGCATTTTATTTAATTTTGTTGTTCCTTCCTTATTTTTAAATTATTGTTTTTTTTTATTTTCCCCACTAGCATGCAATAACACTTTTTGCTATACATGTACTTTCATTTTTTGCATATTTCTATATGTATCATGTAGAAGAGAAAAAAATCAAAACAAAATGAAAAAAAAGAGGAAAAAAGGAGAAAATAGTATGTGTTGATCTACTTTCAGTCTCCATAGTTCTTTCTCTGGATGCAGAAGGCATTTTTCATCCAAAGTTTATTGGAATTGCCTTGGATTACTAAATCGCTGAGAAGAACCAAGTCTATTATAATTGATCATTCCACAATAGTGTTGTTGCTATACACAATGTTTTCCTGGTTTTCCTTCCTTCACTCAGCATCAGTTTATGTAAACCTTTCCAGGACTTTCTAAAATCAGCCTTGAATCAAGGTTTTCTAACATTCTTAAACACTGTACCAACTGGTTGTTACTGGATATACTCTTGAGGAATAAGGGGCCATGAAGAGAAAGAATCAACTTTGTATTTACTTGACCTCCAGGGATAGTGCATCCTCTTGAGAAATCCCTTCTGGTAAAGAATGGGGAACTTTCTTATTTGCAAAATGAGGTTAAAGCAATGACATGATATATGAGGTTCCTTTTTAACTCACATTCCGTGATTCTAAGAAATTAAAAGAATCTGTTGCTGGTTTTGTTGTTTTGAAAGTCACTGTAGCCCATGTATATTTATTTGTTTGGATTTACGATTATTTCCAATTTTTATTATTTTTTTCAAACTGTCAAGGATCTGTCTCTTTGGCAGTTAGATGGTTCAATGGCTAGAGGGCAACAGACCCAACAGAAGGGCAACCTGCTTTCTGAGACTTGAGCTATTCTGTACTTTATAATGGATAAACCATTGAGCTTGGAATTAGCAAGACTTGAGTTCAAATTTTCTCTCAGGTACTTCCTAGCTATGTCTCTCTGAGGAAGTCACTTAACCTGACTAAGGCTATGTTTCTTCTTCTGTAAAAGGTGATACCAATAATATCTACCATTCAGGATTGTCAGGAAAATCAAACAACATAACATATACAAAGCATTTTGCAAACCTTAAATGCTAATCATTATGTCAAACTCTAAACTGACATATAAATATGATTTTATACTCCTTAGAAGGGATCCCAGAAATATTTTGTGACTAGTTATTGGTTAATCAGTATTTACCAGTATTGGTCAATCATTGGTTATTCATTAGTTAATCAGAATTTAGCCAAATCTTTGCATAACATATTGTAGCAAAATATCATCCTCATCTGTCCCAAGTTAATTCTGTCTTTATTCACTAGGATCACACCTACCATCATCACCATCATCATTGGGGGGAAAAAGGGAAATGATACCAGGACAGACCCTTTTCTTCTAACTTCAATGAAAGCTCAGTTGATTAACCCCAAGTTTCCTGTGGCTGGACTTTGCCAACAAACTCCACAGGAAGCAAAGGCTTTCTGAGCCTTAGGCTGTTCTAAACCTTATGGGCCATTTTCTTCATCTGCCCCATATTGAAATGCCTGAGGAAATACACTCAGAACTTGCCAAAGCATATTCCAATAGGGAAGCCCCTAGGAGTTCCCATGAGAATTGGGTTAAAAGGCCTTTATTTCCAGCTCTTTGGAAAGGTCACCTAATTTTCCTGAGGAAGACTAAATGCCTTTTAAGATTCTTTGCTTTACCTGGCTTCTAATTCCTAATTGGGCACTGACCACATTGTACTTTTTTTATTGTAATCATTAAAAAAAATCCAACACAGAAGCTGCAAGGAATCGACATGGTTATTAGTGTTGGCCAGTGCAGTGTTAATGCTATTGAACTCAGACACAGGCAGTATGCTAGTTACATCAGAGTGGCAGATCTCTAATTCATTTCCCATTCTCCTTGCGCCATGTATGACACAACAGGACTGGAGGAGCCTGTCTAGACAGAATTAATTAATCCAAACACCCATCTTTATAGAACCCACAGAAATAAATACCATGTATTTTTCCAGCATACATGTCCATGGAAAAAAAGAACTAGGGGATCTTGACATTTCTGGAGACATAGGAAAGCTGGAGTATCGAAGACAAGCAAATATATGGACGGGAAAGAATTTAACTTCAAAGCAATATATTTAAATAGATGAGATTTTAATGGGAAGCACTGGCATTTAAAATTTTACTCAATCCTTATGTAATTAAATGTATGTTAAGGCCTCACTTCATTTTTGCCAAGCTATCCTTGGCAACATTTTTCAATGATCTATTTAGCTCACTTATTTTTTTTTAATGAGTCCAACCCTATTACGTTAATTGTAAACAAAATTGAAGGGAAGGTGAAATGTTCACCCAAATGATGACTTTCAATTTTGTCCAAATAAAAGCAGTGTTAGATCTCCTGACCTCTGCTGACCCATTTAAAACCTGGGTTTCATTAAAACTTTTGTTGAACTAAAGGATTTATAAATCCTAGCTTTGGAATTTTGGGAACTTACAATAAAGGAAAGTTCCAAGAAAAT
>JAJPUD010002592.1:0-36480 GCA_023553655.1 Myrmecobius fasciatus
TTTTTTTTTTTGTGTATGTGTGTGTGTGTGTGTTTTTAATGTGTTTGTGCTATGTTCATATGTTCGTGTTATGTTTGTTTTGGTTTTGATGTGAACTCTTGTTGATAGAAATAACCATCTTTCTATTCTTGTGTCACTGAGTTTTTGAATCCAAATGCAATATTTACATTATCCTCATTAGAGCAGACTTATTCTTCCACACTGTCAAGAACATTTTTTGGTCTCTGTTTAATGATTAAACCTTACAGCTCTTTTTAACTGCCTTGTGTTATTCACAAATTTTTAAGTACTTGTCCCTTTTTAACTTATTCTACTGAATTTGTCAATATCTGTTATTTTTTTCCTGGTCATCTAGGTAAGTGCATTGGATAAAAAGGCTTCCCACGTTCAGATCGGATACTTACTTAGCTCCGGGACCATGGGCAAGCCATTTAACCTTGTCTGCCTCAGTTTCCTCATCTGTAAAATGAACTTGAGAAGGTAATAGCAAACCACTCCAGTGTCTTTCCTAAGAAAACTCCAAATGAGGTCACAAAGAATCAGACACCACCGAAAGATAACTGAATATCTTCTGTTGAATATTTTCTGTCTTTTTGTGATTTTTCTCTCTTGGTCTTCTGACACCTGTCTGAATACTTCTTTCTCAATTTTGTTTGCTGGATCTTCATTCTTTTAATAATCCCTAATGATCAGTGTATCTGTTTCTGTGTCCTATACCCTCTTCTTGTTTCTCTCTATAGGATCTCTGGGTAAATTCAACTGCTTCAGTAGGTTTGGTTATTACCTTTATATACATGATTCCCAGAGCACTTTCTGTGTCCCTCCCTCCATACTTCTCTTCCTGTCTATGTCTTTCTGTCAGTCTGTCTCTCTTATCTCTTTCTCCTCTTTCCTTCTCCCCTGTCTCTCTTCTGTACTCCACACATCTATTTCCATTTGCCTATTGGCAAATAGTATGTCTGGTAGGGTTTCTCGAATTCAACATATCAATTATCTTCCATTCTTCTATATGTTCTTTTTACGGCTTAGGTTGAGGCTATCATCATTCTTCTCATGTTCCAGATTTACAATCTTTTTGTGGAGTTAATATCAGAGTAAGTCAAGAACCAGATTTTTGAGAATGAAAACAGCTTTTATAATTTTCACATTTGTCATACATACACATATATAATAGCAGGAAAGTAGAAAATCTAACTATAGTAAAATAGATTATGTATATGAAGTCATGGAAAAAGTGAAATGGAGGTTCTTTAATTCAGTGATATATATAGCATGAGATAGCAATTTTAATTTCTATATACTAATCTTAGAGGTTAAAGAGAAATTGAATGTTCCCTGCTTTACTTTATTTTTTAAACATAGTTTGCTAAAAGTAATATTGCAAACTTTTCACCAGAATCTTTGCATAACAAAGAGCTAGAGGAACAAAAAATAATTTAGGTTCCTAGGACATTGATCATGAAAATAATAAATGGAGAGGAACATAGCTAAGAAAAGGAGGCATTGGGATTGGTAAACTTTGAAGGAGTCAGTGTAAATTTTCTAGGGCAAACAGAAATTTTGCTGACCTAATGATTTTTAAAGCAATCTAAAAAAATGAGTTAGGGATTAAAATGTTCCTTTAATTGCAGACGTTTTGTCTGGCCTATGGATTGACCGTGTTGGATGACCTCTTTGGGTTACTTGAAACATTAGTGAATTGATGGCTTGCCCTTAAGGTATTAAAGGAAGAAAAATCAGTGATCTCACAGTTATTTAATTTCAGTTATTGATTTAGTTGACTATAACAAGTTTCCCAGAAATAAATGTGAATTGCATAGAAACCATATGAAAATGAATCCTTTTTAATATGCAAAATGGAGGTTTTTAGCGGGGGAAAAAAGGTAGATTCCTATTCTAAGAAAAATATTGATGCATTTTTTCCCTTTTTAGTGGGATGTGCTACATGGAGTAATATTGTGTGTGCGTGTGTGTGTATGTGTGTGTGTTTAAGAATTTATTTACCTGTGGCAGCTAGGTGATGCAGTGGATAGAGCACCAGTACTGAAGTTAGGAGGAACTGAGTTCAAATTTGACCTCAGACATTTAACACTTCCTACCTCTGTGACCCTGGGCACGTCACTTAAGCCCAATTGTCTCAGGGGGAAAAAGAATTTATTTACCTAAGTAGTAATTAAATATATCTTCAAAAAAATGGTTGATTAATTTAGAAAGAATTGGGAATATTTCTACCTCTAACACATTTCAATTTAAATAGAGGCTACTAAATAATATAGAGAGAGAGACTTGAGGGCTGTATATTGACTTGGGACAGCACAAGTTTACATTTTTTTAAATTAATACATAAAAAATTAAGATCAGTTAGGAGCTAAATTTTAATCTGGTTCAGGCCACACACTATTATGGGCAAGCCTATGAGCTGCATGTTTTACACTTTTATTTTAAACATCATGGTTCTTAGAAAACCTTTATTTCCATTCAAGAATCAAATATTTTCTATTACTATAGTGATGCTGTAGAGTATACTAATGCTCTGACAATTCATTCTTTGTGTTGTTAAACTTATAGAAATGTTATAACATCTTCATGACCTCAATTATAAGAATAAATATGGCCATCTTTTTATCACTTACAATTAACACAGTACCTTGCACGCAATTAGTTCTTAACTTGCTGTTTAATTGTGGATTTTAAGTGAAAACACTAGATGTTTTGAATAAATGATCATCTATCAACACTGTATCTCAAATTGGACAATATCTGAGGTCACTTTTTCCCTTGAAAGTCTATTATTTTGAAATTGAAGTTTTATATTTTCCACTGAAACAACTCTGTTGAATAAAGTAGGTGCTCAATAAATATATTATTGATCTGATTTAATTAGGAGCTAAATGAGAAATTATATTTTATAAAATATTTCTTCATATTCATCATCATCATCTTAGCTAGCATAGAACTTTAAGATTTGCAAAGATTAAGTGACTTACCCAAGTTCACATAACTAGTAATTAGCACAGATTTGAAGTCAGAGTTTTTGAATCTAGGTTTACATTATATATAATTCTCACAACATATTTGACATATAGCTACTTCTTGCATTTCAAGTTTCTTGAATTTTTACATAGAAGCAAAGATTTGGAGACATTAAGTGGCATGTCTGTGTACACAGTTAATATGTGTAGGAAGCAGAATTGAAAATAAGGCTTTCCTTAGCTCCAAGGATATTGCTTTTATGGCAGTGTCATGCTTTCTTTTCCCACACAATCTATAGAAAATAGCCATAGAAATAGAACCAAAAGTATTAATTGGTAGCTCTTTTTAACACTTTCATTCTCCAGTGACATTTCCAAATAGCCTATTTGTATCTTTGGGATTTGTTATTTTTCATCAATTTTCAGAACACTAATTAGAACAGTGACTCTGTATACATTTCACATCCAAGGCTTCCATGTAATTTCTCAAACTCTGGCTTTCCACATACCAACAGATGACTGTGAAAATGCATGCACATATCACAACGAAGTAATCCCCATGGCAACAACTATTCTTGATTTTTTTCAAAGGCTTTTACTGCAATAAGAACCCCTGACTAGTACACAGAGCTGTGAAAAAAGTGAGGCAGAAGGAACTTTAAGTTTAGAATTAGAAAGATAAGAACATTAAAAAAAATCAATAGTTAAAACTGCCATTTAAAGGACGTTCTTTGTAGAAAAGCCTGTTGGTCAAATACCCAGTTATTCTGTCAGAGACATTCTCCCCCCTCTTACCTCCCATCCTACCCCTACTATACCAATACCACAGAATTTTTTAGTCATGCAATGCATGTACTCCAATATATATTGTGTGTATGTACATGTGTGTATGTACATATAGTTTGTTTTTTGAGCCTGGCTATGGAGATTTAAGGTTAATCAAAAACAGAGTTTATTGGCTCCATTACAGATATATAAACACTGTTTTTGGTGACATCCAGAACCTTGAACCAAATACTAGTGAATTCTCAAAACAAAACAAAACAAAACAAAACAAACAAAAAAAAAAAACTTGGTGTTTTAGGGAAGGAAAAGACAGAAACTGCTTACTGAGTAAACCTGTGTTGTGACCTGAGGGAAGAGGACTTGATGTAGAAAATAGTTAAGGAATACCAATGATATGGAGCAGGTGGGAAGAGGAACTGTCATTAAATTTGTTTTACAAGGGTATATATTTGTGTTTTTATGTGTGCATATGTTGATATGTTTCTCTGGATTCTTAAATATTGTAAATGAATTGAGAACTGTTTGTATATCATGAGAATAATTTTCTTGAGGTTATTTTTGAGAAACTGTATTGATTTAAATAATTGCAGTAGGCATAGAGAAATAAGTTTTCAGTAAATGGTAGGGGTTTCTAAGTGTTCATGTTAATAGGCAATAAGTGATCCTATGCATATATACACATATGCAAAACAACAGAATTGAAAAAAAAAAATCTTTCTCATAATCTGCCTGCAGAACTCTGTATCAAGCTGTAAAGTCTTCCAAACTAAAATCTTTCATGTAAACAGTTTACTTTAAAAATAGAAAATATCCTGCAATTGATGCATTTCAAAAAGAGAAATGATATCCCTTGTAGCGGGTTGATGTGTCTTTATAGCATATTCTGTGGATCTGTGCAAAATTCATTCTTGAATATGATTTCTTCACTTGCTATTTTTTTTCTTACTTTGAGTGACATTTGCCCACAAGACTCTATGAAACAATATAATTAAACTATTCATATTGCCAGGAAATAGGTGACCTTTGTTTGTTCTGGTAATTAGAGTATCCCTGATGTATAGTGTTACTCACTGGTAGGTTCTATCCAGGCATAAAAAAGGGGCCCAGTGGCTCATTTAGAAAACTACAAAAGCCTTTCAGTTGTCATTAAAATAAACAGGAAATTATAATTAACAATGTCATTTCACTTTATGACAGTATCCCACAGATTTAAATGTAGCCAGAAAGAGCTGTTAACATGGCCAGAAAACATTTTTTAGAATATCCAGACTTTCTCAAACTTGAGAACTTTCCATATAGAGTGATAAAAATGATATATTTTTCTTTGTTAGAGTTTAATGGACTAGAGACTGAAGACTGAATATTAATGGACTGAAGACTAGAGACTATATTAATTAATTCACCCTATGCAATACCATCTAAAACAAGTTTTAGCCTGATGCCTATCATATTTTAGACACTCAAAGTCCTTGTTAATTTTATTTTTTGTTAATTATGACATGGCCCAAATGATCCTAGCTTCTTTTCAATAGAGATAAGCTATTCTTAAATCAGTACAAAGGGTTTTAGTTGTCATTTATCAGTGAGGAAAGACCAGTGAAGTTCTATAGATATGTGTGATTTTGATTGCTTTCTGAATTACTTATTTTACAATGCTCCCACATATAAAATATGAAAAGGTGAAACTGAAATTGCAAATTTTAAGTTATTGTGTTTTATCTCACCAACAAAATTACCAAGAGAGGATGAAAATTTCGACTATTAGTTTACTCAACAGAATCAGTAGCAACTCCCTCCCCCACCCAATGAAATGAATAGGAATAAGTTCCTTATGATGTTTTATTCCATCATTTATCTTCCTATACTTTCAGACAGTTGAAAAAAGGATTATGCACTTAATGGCATATTCAAGACTTTAGTGTCTTTCAGTTAAGTTAATTTTCAATATCATTTACATAAGAAAATTACAGGAGTTATTCTTTTAAGTAACAGAGATATATATGCCCGTCATATCAGTGAATTCAATTATGTCTATATTTTCTTAGACATTCTTATGCAATACCATGTATAGAAGATTTACTTTCCAAATTAAATTGCTGTTAGCATGAGTGTTCTCCATGAATACTAGGTTTAAACACCTTAATTGTTTTTCATGTAAACCTCATTTGACTTTTGCATTGTTATAGTAGATGTGTAATAGTTTTCCATGAAGAAATTCACACACATGAGAAATCTCAGGTGACATAGGAAAGTATAGCCCATGTTACTTTTAGACAGAATGGAGCTTAGTGGGTAGTGGTATGTATTTGGAGTCTGGAAGACACTGGTTTCTATTCTAAATGCTCCTACTTCAATTTTTTCCTTTAATCTGGCTTTTAACCTAACATTAAGTGAAACTGTTCTCTCCTAAATTACCACTAATCTCTTAATTGACATCTCATCTCCTTTTCTCAGTCTTCATCCTTTCTGACCCCTCCATTTCATGGCATCCTCTATGTTTTCACAATACTTTTCTCTCTAGGTTTTCCAAGAGATTTTTTCCCTTGGTTTTCAATTAAATCAATTTAATTGATTTCCATGCTTTGCTTAGATTGTCCCTTGCACATCTCTTTTCTTTCTGTGTTTCTGTGTTATCTCATCAGCTGCTATGTGTTAAATTGTCATCTCTATGGATATTATGCTCATTTCTATATATCTAGTCTGAGTCACCCTTCTACTCACTGGATCCCATGTTACCAATTGCCTACTGGTCATTTGAAAACGATTTTCTCTTAGGAATCTCAAACAAATGTCCAAAGAAGAGTTATCTTTCCTGAAAAATTTACTCCCCTTCAAAAGTTCCCTATTATTATCAAGAACACCAATACACTCCTGATTACTAAATAGAGTGAAACTTACTGTTTTAGATTCTACCATATTTTTCATGTAGCTTTTCTCTACCCTTTTGCCACTATCTAGATTAGACTTTTATCACTTCCAGCCTACACTATTGAAAGAGCATAGCATTTGGTCTCTATGCCTTAAGTTGCTCCTCAATTTAACTTAGCCACCAAATTTACTTAAAGTGTAGGTTTGATGGTACTACTTTCCTATTTGTTAAATTTCAGTGGATTCCTTTTACTTTTGGGATAAAACACTTCTATATGATCTTTAAAGCTTTTAACAACTTAGTCTCTTCCTATCTTTCCATTCTTGCACATTACCCCATTCTATATCCTTAAAGAAGTTATAGTTTACTTTAAACACACACACACACACACACACATACACACACACATGAAATATTGCTTTCAAAACTGCCCTAATTTTTTTCTATTATTTTTGAACATTTAAAAAATACTTCAAATCTCTTTTTTTCTTTCTTTTACATTACTATCATTAATTCCCCACTCCTCCTACCCAAATCCCTAGCTCAAATTTTAAAAACAAAACACAATACTTAAAAAATTAATCATAGCAAAACTGGACATCTCCACACATTTGCCACAGGCAAAAATGCTTATCTTATTTACACATTGAATCTACTATTTCTCTATCTGCTGTGTTGCTCACTAACCTCAAGGGTTACAAGTTATTAATTAAATAATTTTGGTAGGGGTTTAATAAATATTATTTCCATGAATGAACCTTTAATGAATTTTTTCTACTGTATTTTTTGATTTAAAGAGTTAAAATATCATTTTCTTTTCTCTTTATCTTCAAACCAATAGCAGGAAGCAACATACTATAAAGAAAATCAAAAGAAGAATCAAATTATCAAGGTTTCAGTGCAGATTCTCTTACTAGCTAGTTGTGTGACCTTTTCTACTTGCAAAAACACTAGGTATCATTTTTCTCAAGTAAAATGGAAGATTTGAGATTGGGTGATCTCTAAGATTGTATTTAGTTTAAACATTCCATCAGTCTTACTTTTAAATTTTAGTTGAAAGCTTTTTTTGTATATTTATCATTCAGTAACAAAAATACATTGATTAATCTATGCCTATTAGTGAAGAGAGTAAGTCAATTAAACATTGAACCCACCATCCCTCTATTTACTGTGTCACCTAGAAAGATGCCTCAACCATTTTAAGTTATTAACTAAGTATTTTGGTCACTTTTTAAAAAATACAATTTTAAAGTATTTATCTGTCTTTCCAACTTTTCCCCTGATTAAATTTTAAAAAAAAGAAAAAAAAGAAAACTCATCACAAATATGTATATTCCTCCAAAATTGATTGATCATACTGAAAACATATGTCTTCCTCTGAATTTAAAGTTTTTCACCTCTCTTACAGGAGGAAAGTGATGTCTTTAATCTTCCATCTTCTGGATGGTTCATCCTTGTAGTGATCACAGTTCTAAAGTCTTTTAACGTTGTTTATCTGCACAGTATTGTTATCATCATATAAATGGCTTTCTAAGTTTTGCTTACTTCACTCTATAACAGTTCATATAGATTTTCCTAATTGCCTCTGAAATTGTCCATTTTCATAATTTCTTTTGATAACAATATTCTGCAACATCTCAAAGAATTAAAAGTGAGCAATTTGATTTTTTTAGGTGTTTGAACACTCTAGTTCCTATGAGGGTATAAAAAATGTATAAAAGATTGTAAAACATAACAAATGAGCATTTTGAAAAGGATAGTATGTCTGGATCTATAATGCATACCATACAGTTGAATAAAGATAAATTATTTTCCATCTTTGAATACTATCAAGCTAAAATAATAATAATTTAAGTAGAGTACAAATAACATTCTGTTAGTAATGGATTCCTGTAGTTTACAGCTCAGGAAGGCAGGGAAAATATAATGAATAACTTTGTTTTGTAAAGATGCCCAAAGAATATTGCAATGGACACATTGAAATGATTTTTAAAAATCCAAGTGTTAGAATAGTTGGTGATTGACTCTCTTAAGGAAGTGAGCATAATCATTAATACTTAGAATTCATAGATTGAAAATAACTTTTATAGGTTAGTCAGTTCAAATTCCTCCCCTTGACTTGGAGAGAAATCCCTTGATTAAGCTGGACAAGTAGATTTTACATAATTATAGAAAAATAGAATCTTGTGGCAGGAAGAGAGTTTAAAATCATCTACTCTTATCCTATTGTTTTCAAGATGTGGAAACTGAATCACAAGGAGATTGTAACCAATCTCACACAACTACCTAGTGATAACAGATGATGGGATCTTAGAGCTGGAAGGGGCCTTAAGCAGTCACACATTCTAACCTTCTCATGAGACTAAGTCCCAGAGAGGTTGAGCGATTTATCTAATATCACACAAGTAATAATTGGCAGAACTGAAATTTACATTCAGGTTCTGACTCCAAATCCAGTATTCTTTTCACTGAACTGTCCTTCCTCCTTGTTATCAACTCTAAGAACAGAACCAAATTTTTTGATTCACATGCTGGTTATTTAATCTATTTTTCCATTCTTTTGGAAAGAAAACCTGTAGACAGCATTTCAAAATTTTAAAAATAATATATTATATTTTTTTCTTTATTTTGCATGAATTAATCAAGTTAAATTCCTTTTTCTTTTTCCAATGATAATGGTTATCCTTCATATAAAATTATTATTTTTTTTTAATTTTAAGATGGCTTTTTCAACCAGAAGTCTTCCAGATCTTATCATCTTTGTCACATTTCTTTAGAATTTTATGTGCATGATGACCTAGAAAACATTCTAATACCCTAGGTTAAATGATGAGAAAAACTGGGATGCATTAGGGAGGAATTTCCTCACTCACAGTTCTTAACACATATTAAATTATAGCTTGGATATATATTAAAAAAAGAATTTGTATGTTAACTATTCAAGAACAGAGTATTCAAAATGTAAAACACAATCTTCTTTTAAAGTAGACTCTTAGGGGATGTGGGAAAACTGGAACACTGATGCATTGTTGGTGGAACTGTGAACGGATACAGCCATTCTGGAGAGCAATTTGGAACTATGCTCAAAAAGTTATCAAACTGTGCATACCCTTTGACCCAACAGTGTTTGTATTGGGCCTATATGCCAAAGATATCTTAGAGGAGGGAAAGGGACCCACATGTGCAAGAATGTTTATGGCAGCCTTTTTTGTAGTGGCTAGAAACTGGAAACTGAAGGGATGCCCATCAGTTGGAGAATGGCTGAATAAATTATGGTATATGAATGTCATGGAATATTATTGTTCTGTAAGAAACGACCAGCCGGATGATTTCAGAGGGGCCTGGAGAGACTTGCATGAACTGATGCTGAGTGAAATGAGCAGAACCAGGAGAACATTATACACAGCAATAATACTATATGATGATCAACTCTGAACGATATGGCTCTCTGCAACAAAGAAATGTCTCAAACCTGTTCAAATTGTTCAGTGAAGAAAGCCATATACACCCTGAGAGAGGGATATGAAATGTGGACCACAACATAAAAATTTTCATGCTCTCTATTGATGTTGGCTTGCATTATGTTTCCGTTCTCAGATTTTTTTTTCTTATAGATCCGACTTTTCTTGCACAGCAAGATAACTGTAAAAATATGTATACACATTCGATTTGTCAAGTATTTTAACATAATTAACATGTAGTAGACTTCCTGCCATCTAGGGGAGGGGTGGGGACTGAGGGGAGAAAATATGGAACAGAAAGCTTTGCAAGGGTCAAGGTTGAAAAATTACCCATACCGATGTTTTGCAAATAAAAAGCTTTAATAAAAAAATAATAAAGTAGACTCTTAACCATTATAGATTTTGAAGAGCTTTGCAGGAATATTCTCTGCATATATCTTTCTCTAATTTGTTATATAAAGTAACAATTTTTTGTCTGCTAATTGGAAACCAGTTTTAGATCACTGATGATCTCGTTAAGTGATTTTAACATATTACTCACATTCACAGAGTTTTAAGTCAAAATTTGAATACAAGTCCTCTTGATTCCAACTGCAGCATTCACTATGGTATGCTGCCTTATGTACATTTTTTAAATTAGCCCACATATTTTCTGACAATACCAAAACCATAGAGTCATAATTTTTCATTTATCATAGTGTTTTTTCCTTATCTTGTTGGCAAATGGTTATTTCTAAGTCAATATAAATGTTTATTCCCCCCCATTTGAGTTATATTAATTAGAAACTTCATTCTTTGATTCTAAGCATGCTGCTTAGATGTTGTATTTGTGATTGCCAAGTGAATTACTTGTTACACAATTAAGAAATGGATAAGAGATTAAGATAGCAGTTTACTATCTAATGTGTTCTTAAAAAGAGCCATTCAAGTTGTTCATGTAGCATCTCTCTATCTTCTCTGGCGTAACTTGAAACCAGTTGCTATTCTATACATTTTCTCTGTGTAGTTGGGAGGTGATGAAATGTTCATCATATTTGTGTCTTGCTAACAGCTGTTTACATTTTTAATGTCATAAAAGAAGCAATTAACTGAAAATAAAAATGAGGGTTGTATATATTTCTTCCTGTGGAAATTTTAGAAGAAATGATGGGAATGTATTTATGAAACAGCCTTCAGGCTTTATTTGTCTCTGGAATTTGAAGCTAGAATAACAGGTGATCTGACTGCATGATTCTGTTGCCAAAACACTAAAGACTATGCAATTTTGTATATTTTAATTCAAATTTGAAATATGACACAGTACCCCCCTTTTTTATCAGATACTAGGACAAAAGAAAAATTATGGGAGAGTCTCCATATTTCTAGCAGTATTCAGGCTTTCATTTTTTCCCTGAGGTTTAACATTTTATAGTACTATATAACAACCAATGAACAATCACTTATTATGTGGTTTGTTTGTGCCTGGCAATGCCATAGGAATTAATGATAGAAAAGTGAGAAGGGCATCTTGGCATAGTAGCTAAACCCCTACCTCAAGACCTCTGAAACATACTGGTCACAAAAGACTTGGCAAATCATTATCACATCAGTGAATTAGGCAATTTTTAATTGTAGAATAGATTATAGTAAACTTTATTAGGAGTTTCTTCTTTAGAGCCTCAGAACTTTCTAAACTAATGAAATGACAGGATTAGTACCTGATTTCTCCCAGCAAGCAAAAGAAAAACAAAATCTGAAAGAAGTAGAAATTTCTACTCTCAAGGGGCTAACATACTATGAGAGAATTAGGATCACATGAGTGCAAGAAACAGTCCTTAGCAGCAAAACTTATTTTCCTCCTTTAATGCTAATCTATGACTGAAATTGAGCTTTCATTGTTAAATAGAAGTAATTCATATCTCTTGAGAAAACCAAACCACTAAAGTTATGACATTGAAGCTTCCATTATCTAAATATGGTTCCGTTAACTATTCTGTACTTCTAGTGGTTCCTCTTTTATATATGCTAAATGGTTTTCCAACATAAATCATGTTTGGTATCGATTCAAATTTTCTGATCCAAATAAACAATTCTTTAAAAGTCGGTGGTACTTCCAAATTAGTTGACATTAAGTTCCACTTAAGATCTGTATCTCCATTGCTTAGACTCTCTAACTTCCTTGTATGCAATTAAATCAAATTATACAAAATACTTATGAGTAATTCTTATAGGATGCATTAACATTGAAAAGTCTCAATGAAACCAAAATTCAAAAAAGCAAGCAAGATGGAAGCTAAATATGCATTTTTTGTGAGCATAACTTTCCCCCCCATACCTGGAATTTCAAAAGTGTTAGGAATTCCTTTGACAGGACTGGCAATTCATCTATAAATTTTTGTCATAGAGGTTTGCCTGGGGCATTGAGAGTTTGTGATTTGCCCTTGGTCATATACCTAAAATGTTTCAGATTCAGGCCTTTTTTGTGACTCAACTCTAGCACTCTTTTTCTTTTGCAATGTTGCCTTTTGGACATAAGTTATTCTTAGCATTTTTAGACATTAATGAGAATGGAGATAGTCCAGATAATGTGTATTATAAGTTTGCTTCAAGAAAGAATAACATTGAAAACAATGAAGATTTTTTCCCATTCTTTGTGTGTGCTTCTATGTGTCATAATGTGCAAAGTTATCTGAAAATTGTTCATTCATGTGAAGTTATGATCACTGACACAGCCAAGGCCATTATGCTGTGGAGAACTACAGTACACAGTAACAGCTATTTATGCAAGTGAAAATGGCCTGGAGGCAGTTTTTAACTTGCTGCATAAAACAGTATTTCTTAGACTTTTTAAAATGTTTAAGAAATAAAAAATTATGGGAAGCTAACCTAGTTTGAAATGTGTGTTTTGTTATTGTATGCACACATCTTTATGCCATATTTGATCAGATATTGGATAAAAGTAATTTGCAATTAGATGAATATCACAAAATCAAAGCAATAAAGGCTTTTAGAGTTCTTTAAATTCCTCAAAATGTCTGTCACAGAGATGATTCTGGATTCTGAAAGGCCATCCAAAAAAAAAAAAAAAAACCCCAAAAAACGCCAAGCTTCAGCAGATCCTCCTAAGATGAAAGAGGCCTTCAATGTGGGTCTGGTGATGGATGGAGTTTCATTCTTTGAAAGAGCAATCTAGCAGTAACAGAAGAGACCAATCAGCAGAGCACTGGGCTCAAGATGATGAATTTTTAGACTCTAGCAACCCTAGAAGAACAATACATTACAGGGGTATTGTGATCTATGCTGATTGAGAGGGGAGTATTCATACCAATAAAATTATAGACCTTAGACCTTTTGAAGATGAGAATATAGAGAACATTTGGTCCTTTTGACATTGATCTCACCTTCCACAAAGCTAAAGTACTAAACTGCCTTTAATGATAATAGCAGACTTTTATATAGTGCTTTTAAGTTTGCAAAGTCCTTAACAAATATCCCTCATAACAACCTTGTGAAGAGTCCTTTTGGGTGTTATTCCAGTTATGCAGATGAGGATGCAGACTCTCAGAGGGGACTCACTCAGTGTTTCACAGCTAGTAAATATCAGAGCCAGGTCTTGCAAGATCTCTTTCTTGCATGAAGACCTGGAATTTAAACATATACAACTATATATCATTAGTCAACTAGAATTTATTAAGTACTTTTCCTGTGATAAGCACAGTGATAGGTATACAAAGAAGGGCAAAAAAAATAGTCTCTGCTCTTTGTGACCCCATTTAGGGTTTCCTTGGCAGATACTGGAATAGTTTGCTATTTCCTTCTTCAATTCATTTTATAGATGAGAAAACTGAGACAAACAGGTCACACAGCTAGTGGGGAAAATGAAAAAAAAAGCCATCTCATCCATGGTTATTCAATGTTGGAGAAAGAGGATGAAGTTTTTCTCTTTCCATTTCCTGAAGACTAATGCTATTTGCATCACAGTTAATGATTTCTTTCAAAATTCTCTTTTTCCTGTTCTCCCACTTTTATGTCTAGGATGGGCAGTAGCATTTAGCTTCTGGTAGCATATTTATTACATAGCCCATTATAATGCATAACTATGATTGAGCTAAGGACAGAATTCATTCTCATTCTTTTAGTGTAATCCATGACCTCAGAGGAAGCTGCTCAAGATGAACTGCTAAAATGTCAAGCAGATAGTTCAGGAGCTTTGAGGTTCCATCTGGCTCCTGGTATAAGCTGAAGATGTCCTGTGATGAAGGATTGCCTTTCAAACCTAACATTTGTAGTTGGAAGAACCCACCAAGCTCACAAGACAAAAGCTGTAACAGATTGTTCTTTAAAAGCAGCCCGAGACACCATGTTTCCTAGTTCTGCTGCTAAATTTTTGGATGACATATACAATAAACCAGATTATGAAGCTTGGCAGTATCATATAGAAGACAAGCTAATGGTCCAATGAGGTTCCTTTTGGTTGAGTATCTGTTCTGCTGCCATGAGGGTGTAAATTCTGTGAGGCTTTTTCTTTTGGCATCCCTCAGATCTGAGGCCAGATCTGAAGTCTTCCTAACTTTATCCATTGCACCACCCCCAAATAGCAATGTTATTTTTGTTCAATTGATTCTTCATGACCTCATGGACCACATAGTGTGTCAGTGCTGTCTATTGGGTTTTCTTAGCAAAGATACTGGAGTGGTTCACCATTTTCTTTTTCAGTGGATTAAGGCAAACAGGTTGAGTAACTTTCCCGTGGTTATTTAGTTAGTTAAGCAATTGAGGTGTGCTCCAGCTCGCGCTCTCTCTCTCTCTCTCTCTCCCTCTCTCTCTCTCTCTCTCTCCCTCTCTCTCTCTCTCTCTCTCTCTCCCTCTCTCTCTCTGTCTCTCTGTCTCTCTGTCTCTCTGTCTCTCTCCCTCTCTTTCTCTGTCTCTCCCTCTCTCTCTCTCTCTCTCTCTCTGTCTCTCTCTCTCTCTCTCTCTCTTTCAGTCTGTCTGTCTCACTCTCCTTTTCCTTTTCCCTTTCTCTTTCAATCTCTCTTCTCTGTCTCTGTCTCTTTCTCTCTCTTTTCATAGCAATATCTACACTTATATCTATATATAAACTCCTGTCTTCCTGACTTCCTGATTATAGGCCCAGTACTTTATCCTCAGAACCATGTAGCTATCTTTAGAAAATATTAACTAGAATATTCTGTATTTTCATAATCCCTGTCCAGATTTGTTTGTTTGTTGTTTTTCCTTCTGTTGTCTTAAGTAAAAATGGCTAAAGGCTATGACTAATTAAAATAGTAGTCTTTATTCAAGAGAAGTTTGGGAGTCTTCAAAGAAAATTTGAATACCAGAAATATAAGGAATTTTGCAAGAATAATTTGATATCGGTTGTTATAGCTTATGATGTCTTTAACAAATTAGTTAACTATAAATATTTTTTCAGACTTTTAAATCTTTGAGGCCAGAGACTTGTTTTCTATATATACCTCAATTTATGATCACATCATATTTTATACTGTGGGCACTCATTTATTAAAGAATCAAATCAATTTTTCTTAAGGTTAAAATAACAGAATGACAATATTCTAGATATCAGGTACTCTTTCTTATTAGGTAGATTAAAATAAATAGTTAAGTACTTTACTCAAAATCCCAAAGGGAGTTACACAAGTAAAACAAAAACACATGGGCAGAACTGAGATTGAAACTCAAGTTTTATGTTTCAGCCTCTTGGATAAAGAAAGAGCCTGTCTTGGAGTCATCTTAAGTCCAATCTCTTGGCAACTCACTTTACCTAGAGAATTTTCTAAGGCTATAAATTGTAATGTTGTGGTCTGGGGAAAAATCTTACACCAATGAAGTCACACATCAAGTATACATATTTGTGTGTGTGTGAGAGAGAGAGAGAGAGAGAGACAGACAGAGAGAGAGAGAGAGAGAGAGAGAGAGAGAGAGAGAGAGAGAGATTGAGATTCCTTTGGCAGTCTTAGTGAAACCATCTAAAAAAATGCTTCTCAATGAATACAAGGGTAAATTATATTGAATTAGAAATGTATCTATATTTAAAGCTATATCTCACTATATAAATGTGTGTATATATATTATGTATATATGTATGTATGTATATATGTATATATTTGGGGTCCATGACATATATACATATATATATGTATGTATATATGTATATATATATATATATATTATGGATCCCAAATTAAGAACACCTGTTCTAATTAAGCCAATTTTTCCTTAATTGTCAGAGTCTCTGTGTGCCTATATACCATATTATTTTTTTTAATTGTATAATCTTGCATTTTAAAT
This sequence comes from Myrmecobius fasciatus, assembly GCA_023553655.1. Taxonomy (NCBI): domain Eukaryota; kingdom Metazoa; phylum Chordata; class Mammalia; order Dasyuromorphia; family Myrmecobiidae; genus Myrmecobius; species Myrmecobius fasciatus. The sequence goes on from JAJPUD010002592.1 coordinate 16,377, forward strand.
GGAATTTTAGCTTCATTAAGTGTTGAATAGGTTTTTATGATTGGCCTAGGAACTTAATTACTATTTATAACATTGTTTTTATGAGCAAACATATTCTAAGGTCCAAACTACTGATTTAAAACAAACTTGTACAATATAATCTATGGACAAAGGACTGCCAGTATATGCAATTTGATTTTAGACAACAATAATTTTTAATGCCATTTTTTTTCTGGAATATATTCCAAAACAACTGTAAAGCAGGTTAGACAAAAAAATTTAGGCTTAAATTTTTTAACAGTCAATGTTTATAAGTAGAAAGGGAGAAACAACTAAACCAATGAATATTTGTACTTCATGGTAGTCTTAGTTTCCACTGAATATTGGAAACTTTTGTTTTCACTGAAGTTATACTTTATTATAAATAATAGATATTATAAAATAATTTGTAATATAACAATTTTATAAAAAATAGACCTAGAGTTTACTTTTTTTTCTCCTTCACAAACACAATCTCTTTGGGTTTTAGTTTCTCATTTGAACAATGCTACTGCCATTCATATAGCATTTTAATTTTTGCAAAGAATTATTTCAATATACACATATGTGTATGCAGATATGTAGATATATATATATATATATATAATATAGATGAGTATCTATACATGTTTATGTATTCACACATCACATGACAGGGGTTGAGAGGGTGAGAAAGAGAGAGAAGAGAGAGAGAAATTAGATCTCTGCAATCATTGGAGGTAAATGATATATAGGCATTATTATTCCAATTTATAGATAAACAAACAGAGATTTGAGGCCACAATTCTAAGTGTTGAAAGTATACTAAAATTAAGTACTCTATATAATTAGGAATTTGGATTAGATCCTAAAGTTCTTTCTAACTTTATTTCATACACTTCTTTGACATATTAATTATATGACTGATAGGCAAAAAGCAGTTAACATATAATAAGAAGTGACTTCTAAATGTTAGTTTTTTAGAAGTGAGAGTTGATTGTGAATTTCAGTGATTTCTCTTGTGGTTTAATATAAACAAAAATTAAAGTATAAAAGAGTTTTACTGAACCCAGCATAATGTGTTTGCTACAAAAGAATGATAAATATATTTATATATTTTAAAGAACTATATCATGCAAATGCTTTCTTACTATATATGTAAACAATATACATATATTCATATATAAATATATATACATTTCTATACATATATTATGTGTGTATATATATATGCATATATGTGTGTATGTGTGTATATATATATATACACACACACATACACACACATAGCAAACTCAGAATAAGGAAGAAAAGGACTTAGAAATCTATCTTTTAGTGCTTCTTGAATTTTACCTGTATTTAAAATTATAGACTACATGGTTTAAGCATAATGAAAATTAGTAACTGTTAAAGAAATTTGTATTTTTTATAATTATGAAAATATATTGGTTTACCACAGGCAGAAAAAAAAAGTTTTGAAATTCACAATAAAACACATTACATTTTCTTTGCAGAGTCTGCAATGCTTTAAAAAAAAGTTTTGCTCTTTTTCCTTCATTGAAAGACTTTGAGGTGAGAAGGGTAAATGCATAAAAGAGTATTTGTTGGAAATAATTCTTATCACTTTATATTTCCCTCTATCCCAAAGGTCCTTTTAAGGTATTTGGAAGGAAAGTTCTAAGCATGATATTATTGTTTATTTTTATAGCTCAATAGATTTGAGGTAAACTCATTATCACTTTCTGAATTGATGTCAAAACATGATAGCCTCTGGTCCATGAGATCTCTTAACTCGTGTTATGTCTAACTCTCCTAGCTGTTGAAATGATAACTGGCCTCATTTTGATCTTCAATTACCGTACTTATTCAACTCTTCTATTCAAGCTATGCAGTGGCTCAATTTTTGCTGCATAAGTTTTTATAATGTTTCTCCTGAGTGGTATAGTTATATTAGTAATTGATACTATATTCTTAAGACTTCTCTTTTAAAGTCCTACAATGTTTTCTGACCATAACAAGGAAATAGTCTTAGGTTCTTGAAGTTTCTGAAAACAGAGTAACAATTTTGGATGTCCCTTTACCAAGGTGGAAAGATGTCAAGTATAGAACTGAGAACTAGTATTGATAAGTTGTCCCACAACTAACTAGCTAAATGTGAAAAGGCTTATCATCTGACAGTTGGTCACTACCAGATTAAAAATATATTTAGCCATTGAATCATAGAATGTTTACTTTAGAAATCAAATGATACAGTCCCCTTTAAAAAAATTTGGAAAGTGTTACCTACCTACAGAAGATTATCTTGTCTGATGTTATGCTAAAACATTAAAGTAAACAGTGAATGCAGTCTGTTTTGTGAAGGGAGAAATCAGGTTAAGGAAACAGCTTATCTTGAAGTATAAGAAATTCCAAAAGGAATTAATTTCTTGAAACATTTTATATGAATACAAAAAACAAATTTTTACACATATTTATGTTTGTATGTACATATTTAGAGAAAAAAAAGATATGTGGTCAGTCTGTAGTTTCATTGTGAAGGGAGACCTTTTTGATCTGAACTATACTTTCTGCCTGTTTTAGCCGCTTGAATAAATCATATGTTTTGCTATGCAGATCCAGGCAAAATACTTTTTCAAATTCAGGACAAAATGAGGATGATAATATATACTATCTATCTACCACACAGTTCTTATAGGAATTAATGTGTTGATATGACTAAAGCTATTTGAGTCCTTCAAATGGAAGCAGTTATACAGCTTTAAAGTATTATGTTATTTGTATGGCTTTTTATTACTCATGCTATTTGCCACTGTTAGATCCCTTTGCTTTGAGTCTGAGAATATCCCCAAATCTCATTTACTCTCCAGATATTATATTTTCTTATTTGAAGAATAGTTATAACTATTCATTTAAACTGGAGTTATAAACACACACACACACACACACACACACACACACACACACATATATATATATATATATATGGAATTTAAAATACTTTGACCAAACTGTGAACGGATCCAACCATTCTGGAGAGCAATTTGGAGCTATGCTCAAAAAGTTGTCAAACTGTGCATACCCTTTGACCTAGCAGTGTTTCTACTGGGCCTATATCCCAAAGAGATCTTAGAGGAGGGAAAGGGACCCACATGTGCAAGAATGTTTGTGGCAGCCCTTTTTGTAGTGGCTAGAAACTGGAAACTGAGGGGATGCCCATCAATTGGAGAGTGGCTGAATAAATTATGGTATATGAATGTTATGGAATATTATTGTTCTGTAAGAAACGACCAGCAGGACGATTTCAGAGAGGCCTGGAGAGACTTGCATGAACTGATGCTGAGTGAAACGAGCAGAACCAGGAGATCATCATGCACAGCAACAACAGTATTACATGATGATCAATTCTGATTGCATATATATGCACATATATATAAACTCTGGTCAAAGTATTTTATTTTATTTTATTATTATTTAGAGTTTTCATATTGATTGGGTTTTGATGGCTCAGAGTGAGTTTAAATAGCACTTGTTTCTGGTTGGGCCAAAAATTCTGAGTATATTCCCCTCCTAGAATGATCCTTTGAAGAAGTCATTTTTTGCCTCCATTTTTCCCTAGACTTTAATTACTGAATGGGTGTTACTTCAGATGAACGAGAGCTGGGAAAAGCCCAGGTCTCCAACCTAGAACCATCACCAGTCATCTTTATCTGTGTCTTTCCACTAGGCTCCAGTGACTGGAGTCTGAGTGAGACTAATGATATTGTACAATGATATTGTACAACCTTATCTTACTCAAATACAATTCCCTTGCAAGTCAAGACATTACCCATTTGAGGTCATTGTTTCTTTTCAAGAACAAAGGACAAACAGCAATATATGTGAACATAACTACATATACATTAATATATATGCATTTAAACTTATAGTTTAAATGGAAATTTATTATTTTTATTTATATGAAATATAATAACTGAGATTTGGGGGAAAAGGACACACATGTAAATATATACCATCTATTATATATTTGGTATACATATGCATATATACACATATATATCCCACATATATGATTATACATACCACATATATATCCCATATGTAATTCATATTCTATATATGTTATATATGCACATGTGGTATGTCTATATATACACAGACATATATGTGTGTATGTCTCACTCTCTATATAGATAGAGATAGATATAAACACATACACACACACACACACACACACACACATATATATATATAAGGAAAAGGAGGAAGAAAAAGATAGAGAATGTTGAAGCAAAGACGAAGGAAACAGGAAAAATAATATTCACAAATGTCATTCCTGCTGGGGGCACTAGAAATAAATGAAAGATGATCTCTCTCTTTTAAAAAAAATTAGTATTCTATAACTCCCTTAAAAGCAGGGGAAAAAATCAAGTCATATGAATATAGGTCATTCTCTTAGTCTCAGAAGTTTGATCTGGGAGTAAGCTACATTTTAAGTAGCTAGAAGACACTTCTTGACTTAGGAGTGTAAATCACTACCCTTTAGCTTCAGGCAATTTTTCTTATCGTTCTCTCACTTGCAGGTTCAAAAGGCCCCATCCTACTGAGAAGTTGAGTGAAGTGTTGAGTCAGGGAAAGTCTATCCCACAGGATGGCTGAAGGAAGGAGTTTAGAAAGGATGACTGTACTTTTAGGAGAGTTTGGCTTGGGGCTGGGGAGGGAGAAGGGGAAAGGCTTCTAGGAGAATGTAGCTACAAAACCCAACATTTCCAACCTCAATCACTGCTACACAAATTTAAGTACATTCTCTCACCTTATGAAACTGCCTCCTCTCTTTTTTTTTCCTTTATCCTATATGAGATTTGAGATTATCTTAGTTTGTTAGGAGATATTTTTGTACACTTTTCTGAGAAGTTTTCATTTCTGTCAGACTACTTTCATTTATACATCTTCAGTTCATTTCATTATTTATTATTTTGTTGAACTGTGACAGGATACTTGACTCTCTATATATCTAGATCTTTGCCCCAAGGAGATTCAACTTAAGTTAGATATTTTAGTCTTAAAACAAGTGCAAAGTTAGTTCAATTGCAGAGATTTGGTTTCTGTAGAAGCAAAAAGCTTGAAAGAAACTATGTTTTTTAAGGTAGAGAGGGACCAGGGAGGAAAAGGCAATTACAGGAATTGTGGCCCAAGACTATTCTCTTCTAATTTGTAATTTTCACCTTTCAAATACATTGACACCTAAATCTCATCCTATAAAAAATTCACAGATAAAAAAAAATACACACAAAAGAAACTGCTCACTACTAGATATACTACCTACTATATATGCTATATAAATATAGGACTATGTATATGTATATATGTGTATGTATATGCATATAGTACTATCTATATGTACTGCCTTTTTGGCACCTCAAAAATGGATTTAATTATGTTAATTATGTACAATTCACAGGATCACAAGCTCTTAGATCTGGAAGGAATCTCAGGGCCCACTATATTTAGCCATCCATCAGTTCAGCCCTCTTCTTGCTCACCTATTCTTGCTGTGAGAAGAGTTATGAAATCAATACTGCCATTAATTTAAACTGAGATGCTAATCTGTTCTCCTGTTTCCAGCTTATATAATACATAGCATGTTCATACACAGTTATTTTCATTGGTTTCCTTCATTAGATTGTTGCTCTTTGAGGGAAGGAATTTTCTTTTACTTTTCTTAGTATCGATACCCCAGTGCTTCATGCAGTGTCTGGTACAAAACAGGTATTCAAGCAATGTTTATTGAATTGCTGACTTTGCTATTGTTCCTCACACCAGCATTATATGTGTCCAAACCACAAGCCAGCTTTAGCCACCACTTACCTATGTTTTGTCTCTTTTTATTAGAATGTCAGTGCTTTGAGAGAAGAGATTATCTCATTTTACATACTTATAGCTAGTGTTTAGCATAATATCTGGCATAAAGTAATCACACAATAAATGCTTCAAAATTAATTCATTCATTCATTTAGTCCAATCTATATCAATTGATAAGGCATCTAGGTGGCTCAGTAGATTGATTCCAGTGGTCCTGGAATCAGGAGAGCTTGATTTCAAATTGGGTCTCAGATACTTCCAGTTATGTGATCCTGAGAAAGCCATTTAACCCTGTTTCCCTCAGTTTCCTCACATGTAAAATAATCTGGAGAAGGAAATGGGAAACTGTTCCAGTATTTTTGCCAAGAAAACCCCAAATGGGGTCACAGAGATTCAGACAAAATTGCAACAACTTAATGTTTTTAAAGAAGAATTTATTACGTTTTTTTGATATACCATATACTTTAATAAGTGCTTGGTGATACAAAGAGAGAACAATTAAAATGACTGTCCTGAAAGATCTTATATTCTACCAAGGGAGACTGTATGTACATATATTGATGGTACCTACAAGGTTCATAAAAATAAAAGGTTGGTAGACTAAGAAACCACATCTAATACTCTCCTAAAAGTTATCACCTAGCTTTCATTTGAAGCTACTGCCTCCCAAGAGAGTTCATAACATGTGGGGGCAGCTATAAATAATTTTATTATTTCTTCATACAGTTTAAACTAAAAAATGAGAAGTTGGAGGAGCATATAGATATTTGGGACTTTTTGTCCCTTTACTGTCCTTCACATTGTTGCTGACAATTGTCTGTCTTAAAATATTTGAGATCTGAAAATTGCTAATAAAGAAAATTTTGATAGACATTTATTTATATCAAATTTTAAAAATGGAAATAGCATAGAGGAAAAAGCACCATATTTTGAGTCAGAAGCCCTGAATTCAAATGTGGCTGTGCCACTTTCTTCTGGAGTGATGTTGAATAAGTCTTTTAATTTCTCTGATCCTGAATTTTTTCATCCATAAAGGGAAGACTTTGAACTGAATGCTGTTAAAATTCCCATTGGACTATCTATAATATAATATATTATAGAATCTGTATTAGGGATAGAATAATTTTACAGATCATTGAAATACTGACATATAACATAGAAGAACCTGCTTTGCATCATGGCAAAAAGCATAGTTTCTAAACACTTTATGAAATTAACAATGGACATTCTTGGGATAAAGTAGAAACAGGTTACGTACACTACAATAAGGGTTGCTATTTTAAGATTCAGTAGTTGAATGGGAAGTGAAGGAGAGATCATTTAAACACACACACACACACACACACACACACACACACACACACACACACACACACAAAACAAAACAGAATTTGAAAAGCATAAAGGAACTCAAAGACCATCTAGTCCAACTCACATACAAAAAAGAATTCTGTACCATAACATATCCGGCAACAGATCATTCAGCATCTGCTTAAACAGACCTCCAAGGAAGAGAGCCCACTTCTTTCAGCAATGCTTTGTACTTTTACAATCTGAGATTAATTTTAAGTAGAGTACTCAGAAACTTTGCTTCAATTAATTCAAAAATCCTAACAATTTGAGATGAATTTGAAGTAACAAAGTGTGAAGATCTTTTAGTAGAGTGTCAATATAAAATTCATCTAATGATAATTTTATCTGGTTCTCAAAAAAGTCTTTGACATGGGTTGGGATCAAGAGAGTGATGTTTCAATTGCATTCTTCTCCCAGGCATCAAACTTATTCAAAATTGTTTTTTTTTTATTTTAAAATAAGGTTTTATAAAAGCATAAAGAGAACAATGATTTTCCAACTTCTTTTTTTTTCTCTTCCAATCGCCTAAATTCATTTACCCATTTATTTAATTAAACTTTATTTTAGCTTTGGTTTCAAAATTTCTTTTCCTACTTTCTCCTCCTCCACTCATTAAGAAGGAAAGACAAAAGATATTACAACTTTCACATAATTCCCTAGGCATTTTTGATATAGTTTCATTAGAGACAAAGCAATAGACTCCTAGAACATCATCATATTCTTCTAGGAACTTCTTACTTTTAAAATTACTGTGATTTACTTTATTCATTTTGTTTATCTTATAAAAATAGAAACAATTTGGTATAGTAAATAAAAAGCTGTCCTTAAAGCCATGAAAACTTGGATTCAAATTTTACCTATAATAAATACTAATTCTGTTATTCAAGGCGAATCACTTAATCTCTTAACCTAGGTATTTCATAGGATGTCTCAACTAAGACAGGACATAGAATCCAGTACATTAAAGGTGAGATTTTCTGTATTTACATATCATGCTAAAGAAACTAAAGATATCTATGTATTTGTATACCAACTTTATATCACTATACTTTTCATGAATTCTTCCAAGATGCCTCCCCACCTTCCTTCCATTGCCAGTGTCTTTTTATCTCTAAATTACATCGTATTTATTATTTATGTACATGATTGTCTTACCAATAGGTGATTAGCACCAATTTGTGTATCTGTGTGAGAGTTATATGTCCATCCCTCCAACTAAGAGCAGTACCTTTCATATAATAGATACTTAATAAATGCTTGTTGAATTATATTATTAATTATACACAGGAATCAATTATACTAAATGTTCTTATTTTATCAGATTAGTAATTTTTTTAAGCATTTAATTCAGGCTACTGATAATCAACAAGAAGTATACTATGTAGGGAATTGTAATAAAATTAAAAATCCCAAGCTTTCAAGATTACCCCTAGAAAACTAAGTGAAGAAGTCTTTAATTTTGGAATATCAATCACTTCTCCTAACAATACAACCTCTTGTATTTTTCAGAAGACAAAAAATATGTCTAATCTTTCTGGATTCTCTTGAAGCCCTGATGGTGTCCCTTAAAGAGCTCTTGGCAGTCTTTCTATTTCCCCCTCTTAAATTTACACACACATAAATACATATACACACACATGAACACACACACAACACACACACACACACACACACACACACACACTTCAAAACACTGCAGTTTTCTCATGGTATTTCAAAAGCTTGACAAAGTCCCATTTTGTCATAGCAAAAACAAAATATATTCAAAATAGCACCCTCATTCTCTTTCTACAATCAGGATGAACAATTTCTAATGCCCTCTTTATGTGATTTCATTCCTATAAGCTTGTTTTGTCCCATAGTAGCTCAGCATATTTCATTCCTTATTTATCATTGTCAATAAAAATTGTTTAAAAATGTCAGCAGTGTTGTTCTTTATGCATGCATGTAAATGAAAGTGTCAGAAATTCATTGGAATGCTTCTTGAGAATGTTCATAAGCAAATCCTCTTAAAATAAAAATTGCTCTAACCAATTCAGTGTTCATGTTTACTATCTATTACTAAGGACCTGGCCCATGAATTCCAGAATAGTGAGGTTGAATCAATGCAATGCATTTGACCAACAAAATTACAGTTGACAATTTGTTTTTTTCTACCTTACCATCCTCCAAGCTCCCTGGTTCTCATGCATACAAGGAGCTCCAATTGACTTAAAAGATTGATGCTCTCTTCACTCAGATAAGCTATGTGTGATGCAAAGGAAATCAAGAAGAAATAGGTTTTCTAAGAAGTTTTAGCATATGCTCCACTTTGCAATAGTTTGTGTCTTAAATATTTAGAAATCTATTGTACCTTCAAAGTAGCAAAGCCTACTTGTTATATTTTATGTAAAATTATTGCATTCTATTCTTCAAATGTAGGTTGGTATGCTTTTGGTAATATTTTGAATAAAAATGGTCACTTTCTTCTTTTATATCTCAAATCTCTGTCTGTATCTGTCTCATTCCCTTTCCCCCCCCTCTCTCTGTGTGTCTCTGTCTATCTATCTGTTTTCCTCCACTAGAAAGAGAGAGAGAGCGAGAGAGAGCGAGAGAGAGCGAGAGAGAGCGAGAGAGAGAGAGAGAGAGAGAGAGAGAGAGAGAGAGAGAGAAATAACATATCTTTGTTCCCTAAGGTTTTTCTTGACAGTGCTAATTCAGCAACACATTTCACCAATCTTCACCTGTTTCCCACCCCTTGGGATATCAGATTCTGCCTAGAATTCTTTTCTTTTCTTTTTTTTCCCTTCTGGAAAGAAGGGAAGAATTTGAAGAATCCCTTTATGTTTAAGTCACAGAATAAGACATAGTTAAAAATATTTTGGATAACTGTTTGCCTTTTCATTTGGGGACCTGAATATTATCTAAGTGCCATAAATTAAGATTATCTCCATTTTACTGAATAAAAAAATTAAATGATTTACTAAAGGGCAGAATACAAACTGGTAAATCAGCAGGGAATAGGCCTTGGGCCTATTTTGTTTTTTTTACACATTTTGTTTTTGGCATTTCACTAAAGCTCAACTTTTAAGATGTTTTCTCAAATGATTTCAGAAAAATCATTAGTTATATTGTATATTTGTAGAAATTTCATATTTTCTACTCTATACAATAAATAATTTTCATTTTTATGTTTTTTTAGTCTCTTTGTGGTCCCATTTGGGTTTTCCTTGGCAAAGATAAAAAAATTGGTTTGCCATTTTTTTCTCCAGTTTATTTTACAAACAAGGAAACATTTAGGTAACTTGCTTAGGGTCCCACAGTAGGAAGTGTTTGAGGCTAGATTTGAACTCTGATCTTCCTGATTTCAGACCCTATGCTCAATCCACTGCCCAATTTAGCTGCCTTTTCTTTTATATTATTATATGAAACACTAACTCCAGAGCTTCATTTCTTGAAAAAGAAGAGTCATGATATTGTGGCATATCCATAATATATTTTGACAATTGAGAAGGATGAAACAAAACCTATTTTAATGATATCAATAACTAATATAATTTATCTTACCCCTTTCTTTTAACACCTTTACCAGGATCTGCAACATATATCAAAATAGACTTAGTTGACCTTTACTTTATTTGTTTCCAGCATGTTCTCAGTGAGAATTATTAGGAGGGAGAAAGAAGAGAAGCAAAGGTACTAAATAATCCAGAAGTTGGACATAAAGCTTTGAAATAAGTGAAAAGGATTTTTTGTGTGTTTTCCTGCTCTCATATATATTATTTACTATGTCTAGGTGTATTTTAATTTTGGTTCTCATTTGAAGTGCCCTTTTTAAGCAAAGGAGGGGTAGGGAAGCTGCACCATATAGAAATATGTACATACTTATATTTTTATAGGCAGATAGAGATATAGATGAGGTGTGTTTCTTCTATTTCTCTAGTATGTCATAATATTATATTAAAAATATATATATATATATATATTTCTTTTTTCCTGGATAGAAGACAAAACTCATATGCTGCCTCTAAGAGATTATAACTTTGGCAATATAAATAAATGTACTAGATTGGCTCCAAGGCCCTGTCTGACTTTAAAACTTTGTGATTCTAATGTCATTTCAGATCTGTTGTAGGAAATCATTTCTAGGTTACCATGCAACCACAGATATAAAGTAGCCTAAAATGCAGTGTACTGAATGTCTAGAACTCTCTTCTTTATAAACGCAATACTTGAAACTTGGTATTTTCATTCCAATCTCCTCTTTATTTTGCAGAAAATTATTTCAGCTTTGCCTTCTGGTGTAAAAGTTAGGAGTCAGTGGCTGAATTCATTTATTTCACAACGAACTTGAAGTACATTTACTGGTGGAAAAAATTGTGAACTAATTTCACGAGTTCACTTCAAACCTTTTCATTTAAACTGACAGAAGCAAATTATGGTGCTATATTTTGTACAGCCATGATTTCACGCTCCTATACCCTAGGAAACAAGAGCTAAACCTCAAGGGATTTCTTGATGGTAAAGCAGTTTTAATTAGTAAATAACTCTAAAGGTGAGCATTCAAAACAGCAAACCATATTAGTGTTTCTAATAAGAAGGACTTCAGATTTCTCAATTACACTGTACAAAAGAATGGGAAGTAGAAAAGCTTAGTTGCTTTAAGATCATATTAAATGATTCTGATATGGTAATAGGATTCATGCCAAAGCTGTCAGATTTCAAGAATATCTCAACCCTGTAGCCCAGACAGGTGAAAGGAATATAGAAACATTATCCTTGGAAGTAGTTACTAGATAGTCCATTAATAACATTCTAAAATGTTTAGACATTTTAATTCATAAAAGGATTAAAAATTGTGGCATAATGATAATTTGATCTAAGCCAGTAGTCAACCCATCAAAACCAAATTCTAAATATAATAAATTCCCCTTAATACTCAATTTGAGCACATGCAGAAACCTCTCCTAGAATCAGATCCATGTTGAAAAAAAATATAATCTTCATTTTTTCCCCCTCATTTTTTTAGTTTTAAAGTTTCTGGGTTCTTTTTTCTCTTCTGGTATCATCAAAACTCTTTCTTTTTATATTATAATGCATATTTTTATTAAAAATATTATTTAAAAATCTGTGATATATGTGATAAATAGAACTTTAGGCAAAACATTCAACCTTTCTGGATTTCACTTGCCTCATCTGGAAAATGGAATGACTGGACTATTTGATTTTGAAATCCTACATTCCTATAAACTATTCTAATTGTTACACTGTTTAAATCTCAGTAAGTTTTGTTAGTATAGAATATATTAATAAAGTGACATTTTGCATTCTTTTTGAGTACATGAGTGATGCTAAAAGATGGTGTTGTTTGTCCTTCATTCTCTAAGAGAACCATAGCATCAGGGAGGTTATGCCATGACATGCAAGTGAATTGAATTTAAATGAGGGATTGCTTTGCAATATCACCTGCCTCACTTTCCCCTGGGGTCTAATGGCTAGATATAGATCAGGACAACTGGAGATGACCTTGGATGCAATCAGAGATCTTGGTTAAGATCTTCAACAGGTCTCAGTTTAACTGAGACCACAGCCATTCAGTGATTAAGGCTAGGTAGCAATTGAAGCAAAATATTTTATTTATTTATTTATTTTTGCTGAAAGAAGCAACATGGTAAAGAGAGGCTAGAGAGATGGCTTTGGTTTCAAACCCTGCCTTTGATAGGTTCTAGAAATTGCATATGAGGAATTCCTTACACAGATCCCTTGACCCATCAATAAAATTATAAGCTGAAGAAAAAATATTTCTATTCTGGCCTTGCGTACATTCAAAATGAAATGGAGAATTGCGCATGTAATTGAGGACTTAGATCTTTTCCCCAAACCTCCCAACTTCTTTGCCTAAAAAATCCTAGGTAAACATTGTTAGAATTTAAGCTTCCTTGTTATTATGCTTTTTGTATGCTAGAGTCATGGCTAAAGTTTGCTAAATATTCCTTGGGTGAACTGAACTGTTGGGTTGATACTGTGATCCCTTAAGAGCCTAGGATATCTGTCCTTTTAATCATTCTACCCTCATCTGTTACTCCCCTTTACAAATAACTTCTCCTGTTTAGTACTACGTAGACATGGCTCTAACTTGTAGTATGCAAATAGTGCTGTTTTATTACTCCATTTATTTTTTCCCATCCAGAACAAATCCCACATCAAATTCATGTATCATCTGGCTTATGACTTTATAAGCATATTCCACAGTAACATTTATGTTCTCTGTGAACAGGAGCATATATAGGATCATTTGGTATTATGATATAGCTGGTATAGTGAATAGAGCGTTGGACTTAGCTAAAAGTAAACCTGAATTCAGATCTGGTCTCAGCCACTTAATAGCTATATGAATTAATCTCTGATTCAGATTCCTTATCTGTAAAATGAGGATAAAAATTGTACCTTTCTCATAGAGTTATTTTGTAAGAATCAAATGACATAAAATATGTAAAGTACTTTACAAACATTAAAATGCTATAGAAATTTATTATGATTATGATTATGATTATTATGGTTATGCTTTATTTTTATCTTCTAAGAGGTTCCATATCAGCATTTGCTAACCCCTACTAATCTTCCATAGTTGGTTGTGTTGACCTGCTAGACAGTTATATGCTTTAAGGACTTGTGATTTCATTTTTGTGAGTGCCCTTTCATTCATGGTGTAACTTTCTGCTCCTTAATAAGTGATCCTTTAAAATTCTCTAATAACTTAAGTAATTAAGTATTTGATGTGTCTTTCTAAAAGCAGTAAGGTTGGTCCTCTGAAGATAGTTGATCAGAAGGCCCATACTTGAAGTCTTTCCAGCTCAATAGTAGCTATCAGGATTCCTCCCCCCATCCTTCAACCCCCCCATCCTTTCATGGGCTTTGAGAATACAGGAACAATCTTTAATATGATGAAGAATCATATGAGGAGTATAGTAAGAGATTTTTAGTAATATAAATTCTGCTAACTTTAACTTCTTGATTGTTAACCTCAAAAAATCCTTTGACTTCCTATTTCCATAGATGGAGTTAAATAATTCTTATGCCTTTTTTACTTTCATCTTTCTCTTACTGTCTTCTCAATTCATCATATCATTTTGGTTTTTCAGTCTATCTGGACTATCATCCTTCCCATTATCATTCCTTCCCATTGTCTTGCACTTAGCTTCTCTTTTTATATTTTATCAATATTAATTCCCAGTATTCATTCACCATTGATTCAAAAATATCCAGCAATAGCCAGGTAACTCAAGGAAAAGATTGTGACTCAACTCTCTTTACATTGTACATGTAGATATATGCCATTCTTTTGTTATTGAAGAGTGCTTATATTTAAGAAAACTGAATCTTGAAAAGTATGAAATTCAAAATAGAATGAACTGTGGCAGAGAGGGTACTGGCAATGGATTTTTTTCTTTATAAAATAATTCACCTCAAGACTATTTTGAATAACATTGATAGGTAGTGAATTTATAAAGTCATGCATTTTAAAAAAATGAACTAACAAATTTCAAGAATACATCTATTCTGAAAATAGAGGTAAATCCAAATAGCTCATTCAGGAAAATTTAAAAAAAAAATGCCACATACACAAAATGAATGTTTGTATATTAAAATAATCTATAGTCAGTTTCCAAAGTATTCCCCTTCTTTATTTTCACAGCTGCAAGGATGTTAGGGAACACAGTGTCTCTTGTGAGGATCTTCATTTGGGTGATATCCAAGTAGTACTATATAAATAGATCTCAAGATAGAAAAGTTGCTATCTACATTTTTGAAAGCCTTGACTGTAAAATTCTGGTTTATTTGCCTATGGATAATTTATAAAAGAAGTGTCTGATATTAGATAAAACAATTAATTGGTTATAGAATATCTTGAAATCATAACAAATGGCAATTTAAAAGAATTTCCCTCATGATACATGCATGGAAACTGCAGCCTAACCTAGTTTATAAAAGGAAAAGTAAAATTTAAAATTTTTTTGATTCTCTGGATTTCCATGTCCAATTGGAATAATCCAGTGGATTGATTTTATTAAATTAATACCTTTAACATTTTGAAAATAGTGAATTGTTTCTTTTGGGAATATTAATTATAAGATTCCTGGTATTAAACTTTGTTAGATATGTATGTATATATGTTTTTATGTATATGTGTGTTCATACAGGTATACATGCTATAAAAGTTATCATAAATTAGGATGAAAGTAACATTATGATTCAAATGAAATTTGTTTTCAGATCTTATCTCCGCTAACCTATTCTGTGTTAGAGAAGTAAACTAATCTCTCTGAGGTCAGTTTCTCCATCTTTGTAATGAGAGGGTCCAGTAGGTGATCACTAAATCATATGCTCTAAATTTTATGGTCCTTGGAAAAGGAGTTAGAAATAGTGGAGAAAGTCTAGTTTTGACTAGGTTAGGACATTTTAATTTTGATAAGGTTGGCTTCCTAGTAGAATAGCCCTGTTTTCTTGTTTTTTTCTTTCTCTTCTATATTTTATAAATCAGAATTTTATCTGCCCATTTTACAGTTACCTATTCCTCTTCATGTTGGTTTATATAAGCAACTGACCCTTTACTGAATTACTGAATTAAATGTAATATGTTATCATTTGATTTATTGTTGAGACCTTTACTTCATTTATGATGAGAAAAAAATTTTGAAGACCGTTGTGTCATTAATTTTCTCATTTTTGGCAGTAAATATCTTACATGATTATATTATGTAGTTAGCTTATATGTTCACATAAGTTTATACATAATTCAGGTGGGTGAATTTCTTTTGGTTGGAAAAAACTAGTAGCTAGAGGATTCAGGAAAGCCTTCATACAAAATGTATTTAAACCAAACCTTGAAAGAGACTAAGTATTCTTTGATGGACATAAGAGGAAAGAATGAAGTCCAGACATGAGGGGACAGCCAAGGCAAAGTCATTGACAGGAGATAGACAGTCCTGTATTAGGAAAAGGAAAAAAAAGTCAATTTGGCTGGAATATAAAGGAGAATAAATTGTAATAGATTGGAAAAGCAGCCCAAGGGTATAGGAGTTTTACTTTTGAGAAGAAATGGAGAAGGAAAAGAAACAAGCATATAAGTACCTGCTAAGTAGCAGGTATTTCTTTCTAAATAAAAGGAACTATTTTGTTTTTGTCTTTGTATCCCCTGGGGTCAGGGCAGTCCCTAACAGTATTGTAGTGGATGCTTAATGTTGTTTGATTGATCATGGGACAAATATCTTTATGGATCTGTGATCTCATCTATGTAAGTACATTCTCCATGGGAACAAATAACATGAAAAATATGTAGCATTCTCTGGATGTAGTCATTGCTACAGGAAAATAAGCAAAAAGAAATTATTGGATTTGATTCTCACAAAAATTCTTCAGATAAGTGCTGTTATTATTCCCATTTTATGGGAGATTGGAGCCAACAGAAGCTAAATGACTTGTTCAGGCTCACCCAGCTAGTAACTGTCTGAATTATCAACTACAGCACATCAAAGGGATCTTTCAGGACTTGTGTTACCTAACTGACTGAATAAAATGTATACAGATATTGGAAATGTAAGCTTATGCACAGTCATAACTTTGTCCTCAATTTCTAATCTTTCCCCAGCTCCTCCTGAAGCTGTTTTAGATTGAGTGCTTTCCAATTTCAAAGACTAGGAATCCAAGTGTCCCCTTGGAGAGTTGGCTTTCCCTTCCAAAATTACTTCATACACTTAATCCCAACAGGTGCTTTTGGGTTTCCCCTAGTATATAGTAAGGTTGGTTAGTTTATGGTTGATTTTCAAACTTCAGAGTGAAAGCTAAATGAAGAAATTGAGGAATACTTCTCAGCTTGGCTCTTTTCCCTTAGAAAATTGAAAGCACTCATCTCTGAAGCTCTGGCTACTGTAGCTTCCTTCAGTTCTAGAAACTGTCTTTACTTCCAGCCAGTAGTGATATCATCCTAACTCTGCCCTAATGTCTCCTGCACTTGGTTCAGTTTGGTCACTAGATCTTGCTTCAGTCTTAGACAAACTAACATTAAAAAAAGAAAAGAAAAAACCCTCTTCGATTTTCTAGGAAAGGTCAAATTTCCTGCCTAATGAGCACTCAAATCATCCAGGTCAGGAAATATAGGGAGTAAAGGAGGAGAGAGACTGAAGATGCTGGTGGAAAGATGAAGATAAGGAAAGCTTAAAAAAGAGAAAGTAGAGATGCATACTAAGACAAATTAGGCAAATTAGCCTATCTTAAGAGGGAAAAAAAGAAAATAAGCAGCTTTTAGGCAGGGACACACTCTCTCTCTCTCTCTCTCTCTCTCTCTCCATATGTGTATATATATATATATATATATATATATATATATATGTATATATATATATATATATATTCATCCCAAATCCTCCAAGCACATAGCTTAGGTATCCTAAGTATCAGAGGGATTTGTCTGCCTATCTAAGAAAACCTTGCAGAAGAAAAAACAGCCTTGCTTGCCTCAACTCTACACTCTTTCCCCTAATTCCATTCTAATAAATTTACCTCAAGCACTAGGTAGAAAGGATAAATGTCTTGGATTTTGATCAACATTGCTCTGTTTTTTAACCCACTCATTTTGGCAATAAAAGATCCTAGAGTGGTCCTCACTGGGGTTTCTGATGGGATAGAGTATAGACATAGACAAAGATACATAGACAAGGAACTGTATCTTTTTGTTTTTAACAATTCATAAAGAAGAATGAGAAGTTTTCTGGTGGAGTGGACTTAGTGCAGCACCTAGAGACATAAGTATTCTGGTCTAAATCCCCTTGACACCTGTCTTTATCACTTAAACTAAAATTAATTTTTCTCCTCTAGCAAATGAGAAGGCTCAATAAATGATCTCTTTTAGTATTTAACTTTATGATTTTATGAAGGATAAAGGCTATGATCTAAGTAATAAATATGTAACAATAAATATTTTTCCAGAATAAAATATTGTCTATTTAATGCAGGCTAAGAGCCATTAAAGAGCTTCAGAAATCTAAAAATCCAGGTTTCTAAACTAAATGAATAATATGTAGTCACTTTATGTTAACATTTCTAGGTGAAAAATTCAAAATGGGGTAGGGGAGGGTGAAGAGGGTAAAAGGATACCAAAGCTACCAACTCTGATTACGTTATCTTATTCTTATACTTTTTAAGGGTACAGAGGGACAGGCATTTTATTCCTTGGAATAGAAAATGGGCTGGCATCACTTAAAACAACATACAATGATGCCTTATTGTGTTAGAGAATGAATATCCTTATTTAATAAAAAATAAAGGGAGGCTGTCACCACTCCAATAGAAAATAAAAATGACTAGTGAAGAATAACCTTCTCTTCCTGGAAGATCCCTTTGATGTGCTGTCGTTGGTAGAATAAGCATTATACACTTATAATAAACAACAGAAGAGTGAGTGCCGCAAAAAAATAATAAAATTGAGAACAACACTGATGTTGAACACTCATAAATCTTCTAGCAGGCTTAGGACTCCTTCACATGCCTCCTCTTGACAGGAGGTGGTGTGATGGGATGTGTTTTTGCGAATCCTTTGAAGATGTCACGAAAAAGCATCCGACTCTACTGGCATTTGAAGAGCCACTTCAGGGCTCTATAGCTAGATTTCCAAATGCTGTTTAAATGCTGCACAGTGAATGGGAAATTTGGTTTCAAAGTCACATTTGGAGTTAGAAAGAGCATGTTTGCAAATCTGGCAAAAGTCATCCTTGTGATGAGATTTGGGCCACTGAGGGACTCCTCTGCTGCCAGTCTCTTTGTTCTCCTCCCATTTGGCATCCTTCCTGAACTGCTCCAGATCACAGTGATGTGAGAGTCCCCCATGATTAAGGGACCTTGTGTGCAGGTGGCCAGGTGCCAGGTTCCTTTCTTTCATTTTTATTAGCCCTTCACCTCCAAACAACAGATGCTGGGGTGGCTAAGGGAGAGCTGTTTTCAGTAAGTGAAGCTAAGGGAGAACTCAATGGATGTGGAAGATATACACAAATTAGCTGACACTTCCAGACTTGTTTGGAGCTGAGATAGAGGCTACTGTAATTGGCTACCAGTGTTCAGATTCCCTGGTCTCTAGGTATTTTCTTTAGGGCCTGAGGGAATTTCACGACAGCATGAAAGTAAAACTTCCAGTTGGCCCAGGCAAGTCAACCTAATTAAAAGGCACAGAGGGCATTGAATCAGGAAAGGTCTATTTATTGTATTCTTTGTCTCCTTCCTCTAGCTCTGATTTAAGCTTCTGATAGAGGAAGTTGGATCTGCTTTTATCCTGATGGAACTCCTCAGAGCCAAATGAACCTGGGGTGCCGCTTGGAGACTGAAAACTGAAATCTGAAATGCCCACCAGTTTAACATGACAGTTGACTGTCTAGATTTCTGTGTTCTCAGGCATGTCATCATTTTGACTGCCTTTTTATTAGGAATTGTCGTATTTTTTTTAAACTTCAGTTTTTAATTTTTAGCCAGTGAACAGAAAAACAAGAAGTGAATTTGCAGAATGGGATAGATTTCCTTCTAATGTTCAATTTTATTTGTCCAGATTATTCCTCAGTGTAATTTTACATGGAAAGATTCCAGGCCTTTTTTGTGTTAACTTTTTTTAGACTGCTCTTACAGTGTCTGCAGAGGGGTTTTCTAAAGGGCCCCTAGATAGTGTAAAGGAATAAATGCACCTCCACAGGGCCCAGCTTGCTCTTGAGAAGTAACTTACCCAGCAGGAAAATGTGTCTAATTAGAGGGGGAAAAAGAAAAAAAAAAATAGCATTTTTTTTTCAGAGGAAAACACTGGGACTTTCTTTTTTCCCCTTCTTTGTGTGTGTGTGTGTGTGTGTGTGTGTGTGTGTGTGTGTGTGTGTGTGTGTGT
>JAJPUD010002592.1:36490-56062 GCA_023553655.1 Myrmecobius fasciatus
TGTGTGTGTGTGTGTGTGTGTGTGTGTGTGTGTGTGTGTGTGTGTGTAAGACAGATGGACAAACAGAACAAAATACCTAAGCAAATTTGCTTTTCAAAGAATAGTCAAGATACTGAGAATGGGGAAGTTTTCTAATTAGAATGTAATTCCAGAAACCTCTGATGAAGTCTTTACCCTACTGAATATGGAAATTTCAAATCTCTTCTGTTAATTAACTCCATTCACTAACATTCTGAGGGACATGACTCCTGACTGCTAAGCTTTGTACCACCCTTCCAAAGCAGTGGGTCAGCAGAGCTTCCAGTCCTGTTTGGGCACCCCAACTGGCTTTGTTCAGGCACAGGGAGCGCCAAGTAAATAGCCTGCTGACAAGCATTCCTCTTTGGTTTTTGCTTCTTTTCCCTTTTAAATTATTTCATTTGTTTTGCCAACATGCCTGCTTTTTTGGCACACCTGCTTTCCTCCTTAGATTGTGTTAGTTCTTTTTTCAGAATCAATTGCGAGCAGCTTGCAACCAAATGCCTGATTAAAAAGTTAGCAGACCTTGAGTGCAATTACTTCAGCGCTATAGCATTCAGGCATTAAACCCAGTGTTAATTGTTTCCCATTTTTGTAACGATCCTTATAATAGGATAAAAACAGAAGAGATCATTTCTTGTAGTTAAAACAGCAGAAAATAAAGACATTCCTTCTGATTAATTATTGCAATATGAAATTAAATACAATCATGAGTAAATACACTCAAGGCTGGATTTGGATGCCAGCAAAAGTTGCCATTCTTACTCTAAAACTTATCATATTTGCAGAGTGGCAATGTAACATGGGTTTTGCTTCCAGTTTTCATTGGAGATGATTACCAGACACTTTAAAAGTCATTTTTTTGTTTGTTTTTTTCTGTTTATTTTTGTTGTTGCTTTTAAGATGTTCCCTCCTTCTATTGTCCCTGATTCCTCTTAATTAATGTTTAGCATAGCTATCAAAGGTGGCAATGGATATATTGGCAAATTTTGGAGAACGGGAAAAGTCTATGATTGCATGTGTAGCATACTTTTAAGAGGAAGGAGGGATTATTTACAACAAATATTTCGAAAGGATTAGTTCTTTAAATGTAGGGAGAAACATGGAGTGAAAACTTTTATCTTAATGAAAACTGAGAACACTTTTTTTTTGCTATTGCATGTAAGCATATGAATTTTGTAATATTTTATTACTGATTTTGGAATTTGTCTGACTATATTTGAATTAGAAAGAAATGCTTGAGATCATTTTCTGTTTTTCCCAGTCTTATCTTTCTATGGTTATTTTCTTCTTGGTTCAAATTTTTCCTGATATCTCATCCTTAGTTTCACTTTAAATCTAAAATTTATTAAATGTTGAAGTAGCAATTGTTTGACTAGACTCCTAATCTTTATTGTTATAGTAGAGATTATGAATCCATGTAGTACAAGGGACACAGATATGGATTCTTATAGTTGCTGAAAAAAAAGGTAATCCAAAAAACTAAAAAATGTAACTTTTTTTTCCCCAGGAGTAAATTGATAGGGGGGAAAAATACTTTAAAATAATATAATTTTTCTATGTATTCAGTCAATCCATTTCAGCTGTGTAGAAATAGGGACTAAATCTTTGATAATAGTAGTACAGGGAAATTCCAGGTGAAGAAACTCCTACCCATACACATTGGTATCTTCTCTGTAATTTATAATCTTGAAAGATTTGCTTAAAACAATAAGAGATCATCACTAGCCAATCTGTGACAGAGACATGGTCTGAATCAATTTTTTTTTTTTTTTGGTTTAAAGGTTAGCTCTTTATCCATTAATTCATTCACTCTATAGAAGTGGATGGAAACAGGATGTGTTAATCTTTTGATAGACTAGGAAAAGGACTTTCTCTCAACTTTAGAATCTTTCTACATTCTGTTGCTATATCAAGATGAAGCTCTAAGAAGTCTATAAGAGAGTATCAGATAGGTAAGAGGCAGAGTTAGAAAATGTTTGTAGGTAACTATTATCCAGTTTTCTGTAGTGGATGAGTCTGTGGATGAATCAGTTTTAAGAAAAAACTTAGAAGGCAATATGATCCTATGAGATGTACCCAGATTAGAGGAGATTTGTTAATTAGGGAATCCCTACTCTTCTCTTTATGGACTAAGGATTGCTTAAAGATAAAGAAAAAAACGAGAGGGAGGGCAAGAGAACTATGTGAACTGTATTCCAGACTCTGCCTTTGCTTTCATTTTTCTGTATTGATCCTATATACACCTTGTCGGTTATGGATCTATGGTTCTATTGAACAAACTGGTAGTTGATCTGATGAAAACTGTTCTGAGAAATTCTCACCTACATCATGGATTTAAAATCCAAATGTTGAATGTGTAATTCTTCCCTTCCCCTAAAACTCCCAGAGCTTGAATTCTCCTTTCCCTCACACTATCTCCTTGAATTCTCATGAACCCAGTCCTATTATCAATTGAGAAACATAGAGTATTGGATATAAGATTCATGATATTGTGCCCTTACTATAAAGTAAGAGTTGCCTCTCACAATTTTCCTATAAAGCAGAATTGGTTAGCTGCCATGTTTGATCAGTTATCACCTAAACTGCAAGGCCACTGAAAAATGCTTAGATTTTCATATCTGTGATCTGTCAAAGTTAAAGATCAAACAGGATGTCTGAGCTGCATTCTCTGCGTGATTTGTCAATCTGTGAAGTCTGAGATAAGATGCTTTCTGCAGACATTAAGTTCTATGATTTATTCTAGGAAAGATAACACCTTAAATCCCAAAGTACCATCTATTTACTTCCACATGTCAGGTGAGGACATGTACTAGATCAGAACTATTTTCTGATGTGAGAAGCATTGCATATCATTTTTATGAAGTTAAGTTGTTCCTGAAAGTGTCTGAAGTGTTTTTAGACTTTTGCAAATGTAATGGTTCCCAACTGGTGAGCAAAGTACCCCTAGGATCCCAAGGAATTGATGTTGCAAAGGGTCCAAGAATCCTTATGTTCACTAACATTTATCATTCTTGTCTTTATTTAGTTCCAACAAAATATAGATTGACAATAAATAATAAACATAGCTTCTGTTGATTGAATATTCTTATACATATTTGTATTACTATTTTCTAAGCTATACAGATTCTATTATGATTAATTAGAAATTCATCTTAGCTTCACCCAATTATAATCACTTTTTTGTCAATGGATACTAATAGTATTAACTACTATCATAGCTAGTGATTTTACTTCGTTAAGCCACAGTTTCTTTATTTGTAACATAAAGAGGTTCTATTGCTGGATTATCTCCAAGGGTGCTTTCAATTCTCAATCTACTTTTCCATGTGATAGGTATAAGTTGTTTAAATATTAAAAGTATCCTATTGTGGATAGATGTCATTTTTATGAAATGATAGACACTATATTTTCTACTTTGGGCTTCATAGAATCACAGAGTTGGAAAGAGCCTCAGAGGCTGTTTTTTTTTTTTTTTAACCTGAAGTCCAATCTTCACCATTACAACACTAGCAATTACTCAGACATCTCATTGAAAAGAATAAGGGATGAAGAAGGCTACTATCTACTGTAACCATTCATTCTGTTTTTGGAAAGTTATATCAAACCCAACTCTGTCTCTCTGCAACTTACATTCATTGCCTCTAGGTCTGCCCAACTGAAACCAGCCTTATCCTTATGGGTGAAAGCCCTTCAAGTTTTTAAGAACAGAAAAAATCTTCTCTTCAGGATAAGCAGACATATTCCTTTCAATCAATAAATAAGTAGTATGGTTTCCATTTTCCTCACCTTCCTGATCCCTCACCTTTGGACAAGATTCAATTTATCAATGTTTGAATTTTAGAGAATCTACTTTAAAATGAATTTACATAATTACTACACAATCCATTTGTAAATGGGAAATTTATTCTACTATCTTGTATTTAAAAATACATTGAAACCACAAGTTAGCATTGAAGAACTTTCTTTCTACTCTATAGAAGTATGCTTTTCTACATTAATTCTTCTAAGTCACAAAAATAATCTTTAGAATTGAATTAATATATCTTCCTAATATTTATCTTTCCAAAAATTCCAAAAAAAGACTCTTTTTATAAATCATGTCAAAGATTTTTAGGCTCTTATCCTTATTAGATTGCTTTGTCCACATTTAAATTCCACAATTCTGAAATTGTAACAACATGAATACTACCCCAATGCCTAATTTATCTTTAGAAAATTATTGCTTAATAGCCAGTGCCATATTTTTTGAAATACTTGTAGTGATTGTGTTTATATTTATATTCAGGGAGAGCAATTTTTTTTCCTGAAGTATAAATTACAGAGATTGATGACTTGGTTACATTTTCAAAGAAAAAGACTAGAGAGATAAGATAAGTGGCAATTATCACTGAGAGTTGGGAATAAAATTTTATTTCAAATACAAATTTCAAAGTCAGTAACTATATAAAATAGGAGATAGATTTTTTTCCCCAATTAAAGTACAGTCACTTTAAATATTCAGAGCCAAGTCCTTTATATCCAGGAGGGTCATGCACACATTTATGCCAATTGGTCAAGTTTCTTTCTGATATTTCAATCATTATATGTAATAAATCCAGCAGAGTTGAGAGTACAATTACAAATCGCATTTTTTAGAATGAGAAATGCTTTAAACAAAATTCATGTAAACATGTCAAATTGGTAGCAGTGCTTTGTAGTTTGTTATTAATACTTTATGAAAAGCTTTTAAATTGAGTATCCTTTATAATCTTTTTCTGACTAATGACTATTTAGCTTAAATATATGTGCATGGACTTGGAGATTTATAGTATTTTTTTAGCAATAAAAATGACATTTAGGAGTTACTATGTCCAACCTCCTCATTTTATAGGTTAAAAAAAATTGAGCTCTATAGGGTTGCAATGACTTGTTTATTATGGTCACATATATAATTAATGACAGGGTGGGAGACATAATCCAAGTCTTCTGATTCTCAATTCAGTGTTTTTTGTGTTAACATTTCAAAACAACTATTCATTGTACTGTGAAAAACTGCAGCTAAATGCATTATGTGAATTTCTTATATGCCACAAAATTGTTTTTGTCATACCTTGTCTTACTCTTAGGTATCTAGGCTTCTTGGTGGTACAGTAGATGGAATGTTGGACCTAGAATCAAGATGTCAAGTCCAAGCCCTGTCTTATAGACTTATATACTGTGTGAACCCAAGGGAGTCATTTAACTTTTTTCACCATCACTTCCTATATCTGTAAAAGGGGAAAACAGCAATACCTATCTTATAGGGCTGTTATGAAGATCAAATGAGATAATATATACAATGCTTTGCAAATTTTAGAACTCTGTATAAATGAGAACCATTATAAGTACACGGTATAATTATGAAGTAATGTGATTTGTGATTTTCATAAACCCGTCAGAACTTATATATCTGATTATATGTTTTTAGAAGTAGTCACTTCTGGAGGTTATATACTTATTTCAAATGTACAGACTTTTCTTGATGCTTCTTTTGTTTACTTCTTTTGAAATTGTCCTCTGAGGTAAAGCAAAAAATCTAAGTAACAAATTGGCCTTGTTTTTATGTCCATGACTCCTTTTTTGGTCATACATGATTAGCAAACTTGCTTAATCACTTAATTTATAAGGCTTATCTTCAATGATATTCACTGTTTAAAAAAAATCCAATTAAACTTGTCATATGAAGATTTGCCACAACTAAGAATATAAAATGGGTTGATGAGATCAGTCCTTAAGGTAATTCCAAAAGAACGGTTTCTGAGTTTTTTTGAGCAAAAACATCTGTCTGGGAATAAGTGCCCTTTCCTAATGACCATCCTTCTTTGAAGGAGATAAAATTCACTTGAGTGTATGAATTATGATTTATTTCTTAAAACTTCCATTTTATTTGTTTAATAGCTATAGCATCATGTACTGCTAATAACAAAGATAGTAACAAAAACATTTTCCTTGTGCTGAGATCTTCAATATGTCTTGGCCTCAGTTAGTATTATATGGAAAACATGTCAATAATGACATTTATTCATGTGTCTCATAGCTTTTTATATATGCTTACACTTATACATAGTATACATATACATAGATATGTATATACATATGACTTTCCTAATAAGTATTAATCTCATATGTAGTTATTCACACATAGTCACATTCTTTAAATAAATATAACAATATGTATGATACACTCAAAGTCAGTTTTTTTTAGCCTTTGGAAAGGAATAAGGAGAAAAATATGTCACATTAAACACATACCTTTGATAATATTGTCCCTTTTTGACCTGTCTATTAAGACCTAGTTCTCTAACATGACAATCATAATGTCTTTTTTGTTAATTAATAGTTGTAAGGCAGTTTCCTAGAAATACAGAATGAGCTGAAAGAGCACTGGTACTGCTATTGCAGCTTTCTTTCCTCTTAGGAGGAGACATGACTGATCACTCTGAATTAATTGTAATCCAGTGAACTGTCAGTGGCAGATATCTATTACATGCACCAGCACTAGTCCAGAAGGCGGCATTCAAATTCACCATTTCCCTTTTAACATCCCTAAAATGACATTTCACCCCTTAAAAAGATAAACTGAAATGCATAAAAATCCCCAAACTTTAGTATATTATTAATGGTTATATTGATAATTACACTGTATTCAACCCCCCCAAAAAAATTGTACTTTCAAAAATCTATTGCACAAGCCTCATTATGGATTATATAGGATTTCCTGATGAGGTGATAGTTCTCACAAGACAAGTAAGTCAACTCTTCTAGTTTTATTTTATTTTCTAAATTGTAATAACTTATAAAACTTCAAATGACTGTTTTTAATTGTATTGGAGAATTATGATGTGCTCAATTTAGCAATATATTGGAGTGTGTTAAGAAGTACACATACACAAACTATTTTTTGAATCAAAAGAGTAAGACCCAGGGTTGCTCATAATATATAGTCAGTACTACCTTCCTTCAGACATAGCCTGACTACTTTTCCACAAGAAATGTTTCCTGCTTGATTTCACAGGTCATATTTCATTTTGAAGAAAGTTAACAGAACTGAGCAGTAAGGGAATTTCCATCAGCCATCAGTTTTCATTGTATTTCCTCTTAAGATGGCTGGAAACTTTCATGAGTCAAGACACTGGATAAAGCTGGATTTCTGTTACCCTCATTTATAAATACTAAAAGCTTAAAAGGAAGGTGGGCGTTTAAAAAAATTCATATTAATTATCAGTCAAGCTGAAAGATATAAAATCAAAAAGCATTATGACATGAGCATATCATCATCAGTGATCTGATACAATTAGAGAGATGTAATTGATAATGGTGATAATTTAATAGAATTACTAATGAAATAGTTGCAAATCCAATCTATATTGATGCTATAAATATCACGATAGCACTAATCTTGCTAGCCTTGCTATATCATAGAAACTGAATTATTATGGATTTGTTTATAATAGGAAATACGGTTGGAAAGAACACTTGCTGTGTTGTTTCTTCCTTATTTCTGTACACATAATTTATAGATGCAAAGATTTAGCTTGCAAAGATTCAGGAACAGCTGTTCCTGTTTAATGTAGTCACTTTATATTATGTATACACAGATACAATACTGTACTCCTACTGTGTAACATTTAGCTTTAGAAATATGTTTGAGGTTTTCTCTGGTGCCTTTGTGAGCTAAAAAACAGCAACCAAATAAGAAATAATATAATTACCAAAATATTGAGCCATACTTTCTATTTTCAAGTAAGTATCTCATTCCTATTCCTCAGCCCATCCATGTTCATTCTCAGATGAAATGGACGAATGATCAGAACCTTGGAGAGCACCCGGTACAAAAGCACTTAAACTATATGTCTAAAAAAAGTAAACATTCCCTTGAGATTTTCAGGCGAATTCACTTAGCTTTGCTTGGACACATTTCTGCTTTTGGTCTTTTCCTTGATGTACCACTTGAGATATTGGGGTAGGAATGAAAAAATACAAGCATTTATTAAGCACCTAGTATGTACCAGATACCCTGTTAAGAACTTTACAAATGTTATTTGATTCTCACAACTCTCTGAAGTAGATGCTATTATCATTTTCATTTAATAGTTGATGAAATTGAGGTAGATAGAAGCTAAATGATTTCTCCAGGCTCACACAACTAGTAAGTGTCTGACACTAGATTTGAGCTCATTTTCCTGACTCAGTCCAGCATTCTATCCACTGCACTAACTGCCTTTGGTACAGTAGAAAGAGCATCACAAAATAATATAAAATGATTTTAAGTGGAGAGTAATAGTAATAATCGGGAGATAGACTCAGTAGGAGGTGAGCTCTGAGTTGTGCTTTGAAGGAAGCTGGGAATTGTATGATGCAGAGGTAAAGGTGAATGCATTAGAGATAAGGGGAAACTACTGAGCAAAAGAATAGGTTCAGGAGTATATAATGTTAGGAAATCGCTAGCAAGCAAGTTTAACTTGAAATGGGGTGTGTATCAGGAAGAGTAACCTGAAATAAGACTGGAAAGATGATGGAGAGACAGCTTAAAGGTGATTGTAATTACCAAGCTAAGCTGTTTGTATTTTATCTTAGAGGCAGTAGAGAACTACTGAAGACTTTTGCTTAGAGAGATAGCATGGTCAGTTGTTTCAGAGATATCAATTTGGTAATTGGTGTGAAAGATGAATTGGAGATGGAAGAGAATGAAGACAGATGATAATTAAGATGCTATTTCAATACTCTAAGTAAGGGGCAATAAGAACCTGAAATGGAATAGGAATTATATGAGAGGATAGAAGGAAATGGATATAGGAAATATTGTGGAAGTAGGATTTACATGCCTTTCTATCTAGTTGGAAATAAGTATGGGTGAAGGAATATAACAAAGCTGAGCATAACACTGTGGTTGCTTAACAGAAAGATTAATTTTAAGGATAGATGGTATTGGAGAGAAACAGCATTCTATTGATAGGGGCAACCTGTATCCATCATTACTTGCCCTTCTTTCCTCCTCCCCATTTACATAGCCACAATAAAAATACTTCAATTGCAACTATCTTGACTATCACAGTAATGTGTTTTTCCCTGATTCACTCCTTTCCTTCTCCATTTCATTATTCTATTGTCAGAATAATTTCTTCTAGATATACTTCACTTGAAAATCATAATGAGTTAAATTAAAAAAAAATTCCCTTTGACATTAAAGGCCACTGCATGATCAGATACCAACTTATCTTTTCAGTTCTGTCTCTCTTTTCATCCTACTCATTCACTCTAAATGAATCAATTTCTTGAGTACCCACCTTCTCTTTGTTAGGGAGATGACTTCTGAGGAGAGAACTAAGTGGAGTAAATCTAGATTCAGATTCCTGCTCGGATAACACCTGTATGCTCATGAGAAAATTACTTATTGTTTCTAGCTGTAAAATGAAGGGTTTACATGAAGTGATTTGTTTCAAATCTAGACCTTGTGATTATCTAAATCTATATTCCCTCCAAATAAGTATGTGTTGAATGAAGTAGTTATGTTTTACAAATGAAGAAATGTTCACAAGGTTACCTTAATAAATTTCTTGAGAGTCATTCAGTAAATCTCCAGTTAAATTAAGAATAAATTTGGAATTAGAATAAACTACATGTAATACTTCTTTTTTAAATTTTTTTTTGGCATCTAGGGAGTGCAGTCAATTGTGCTGGCCTTGGAGTCAGGAAAACCAAAATTTAAAACTTTATACACTTACTAGCTCTGTGAGCCTGGGCAATTGATGTATCCTCTCTTTACTTGAGTTTCTTCAATTGCAAAATGAGCAATTATAGCACCTACCTCTCAAGATTATTGTGAGGTTCAAATGAGAAGATATTAGTAAAGTGCTTAACACAGTGACTAGCATAGAGTGGACACTAAATAAATGATTCTTCCCTTCCCCTATTTCCCTCCCACCCTTTTAATGTTTACAAAGTATGGTGCTAACAATAAATCTATGAAGCTGGTAGTACAAATTTCCTTCCCACCTCAGGCAAACTCAGACCTGTTGAAGACCTTAATTTAAAAAGACCAAAGTCTCCCATTACATCCAGGGCCACCTCCAGTCTTCCTGATCTATATCTGTCCACTGGACCCAGATGGCTGTGGAGGGGAAAGTGAGGCAGGTGACCTTGCACAGCCCTCCCTCCCTTCAATCTAATTCACTTGAATGTCATGACATTACCTCCCTGATGTCATGGTCATTTCTGAGAACTAAAGACAAACAACAGCAGCTAATAATAAACCTGTGAGGTTGGTAGTAAAAATATTACATTATCCTCCCAAGATTATACAAGTAAATTGGATTACATATGGTCTCACATTTACTAAGTGTTAGAACCAGAATAAAAATCCAAGTAACCTGATTCTATCTCTATCTAGTCTGTATAATTTTTATAGTCCATGGAATAAGCCATTCATGCTAAATGTCATGTGAAGATTGAAAAATTATCCCTCTGTGAACTCAGATAAATAAATAATTTTATTAAAACCCACCTTTAGTAGCTTTTGTTGAACTAGTCTTCCATTCAAGCACTGACCTTGCTTAATGATGTTCAGTTGTAGGATTGAAGGCTATTATATGAGAACAAAAATATAAGCCCAAATCTTCTGAAAACCTGGTGGAGGATTGCTGGAAAAAAATAATCCTTTTGGACACATGCAGTTGTTTAATTACTAGAATAGGAGTCAAGAAAGATGCCTGGATTCTGGAAACTATAGAGATAGAGGGAGTCATTTAATTTAAACTCCTCATTTTACATATGAGAAAAACCAGAAAGGTTAAGTGACTTGATTAAGCTTAGTCAGGTAGGAAACATCATCATCAGACTTTTTCATCCAGATGCCAGAGCAAGTGCTTTTCCCATCATCCTACTCTGTCTCCTTTGCTCTCCCCCAGAATAATAATCTTGAGTAAATCATTTTCCTTATATATAAAATTAGAGGATGTTATATATGTCAGGAAAACTTTTTGCCATGAAATAGAGATGGACAGCCATTCATCAGATCTACATATGGGTATACTTTTTCGATTTTTCACATTGAATACAACTATGCACTTTGTATTCCAGATAAATAGTACTACTATATACTAAAAGATCTCTAACTGCCCTGTAGTTTCTGGGCTTCTGTGAATTTTAGAGAACATCAACAGAAACCATTTCATCATAAGAATATTAATGTAAAGGCTAATCACTGAAAGATGGCTTTTTAGAAAATAGTTCTATTTTCATGCATTATCAGTAAAAAAAAACATCAATACTGTTTTATCCTGTATAACCATTACATATTCTCTGTGGGTCATAATCCCTCCATCCTAAAGTTAGTAATTTGCTGAACCACAAGTTTGGAAATGATTTCCTAGCTACAGTTGTATTTTTTTCAAATGCAAAATATGAAAAAAAATTAATTTTTTATTATTACTTTACAGTCAGCTTAAACAAGGCAACATTTAAAGTGCAGTTAGATTCAGTTGTATTTCTATGCATTTCCTATTAACTTAAAATTATTTTCAAAGTAAGACAAATGCATTATAATATTGTGTTTAATAAGAAAATAATAGAGCTTATTTTAGACAGAAAATAATATTTAGTACTAAGGAATATGTATGTATACACATATGTATATAAACATATTTGCTATGTCTATTTAATATATATATGCATTTTAAGATATATATTTAATATTATACACTCATATAATAATAGCATTAAGTAGTACTGTTTATCTGGAACACAAAGTGTATAGTAGTAATCAATGTGAAAAATCAGAAAAGCATAGCCATATGTAGATCTGCTGACTGGCTGCCATTGATACTTTATGGCAAACAGCTTTCCTGACATATATAACAGTAGATTCAAGATTCACATGAATATGTTACTTTTTTAAAAAATTGTTTTAATGATCACTGACATCAGAAATTGTTTTTGTTTTATGAAACCGTGTGTGTGTGTGTGTGTGTGTGTGTGTGTGTGTGTTTATAGGGCATTCAATCACTTAGAGCGCTGTATGTTTACAGGTTAGATAAATAGGATATTTTAAGCCTTTTTTAAAAGTCAGAATCTATGTCACTTTTTTCCCCATGGGAAAAATGAAACAGAGAGGAAGCAGATTTATGAAAACAAACACACAAAGATAACTTCCTGGGTCTTGGAAAACTTGAAGGATATTCATATGAGCTTTCAGCATCCTGATTTAGTCAGGTAGGGTTGGACTACCTCCACAAAACAGTCTGGGCATATTTCCATAGTAGTAGGCAATAAGGCAAAATTTCCTGGGCCAGTAGGTCAATGGTGTTCCCTCCTTGCTTCCCTAAAAAAGACAAGCATTACAGGTTGCTTTATTTGCTAGATATCCAATTTTCTTTTGGGATAGTCCTCTATAACATATCCAGTTTCCTTCTAGAAGAATTTTCCAATGTATCCAGTTTTCTTTTGTGATAGTCCTCCAATACTTCCATGCATGGGTATATATAGAATAGAGAAATCATTTAAATTTAGCATCTGTTGAATACCCATTATGAAATAAGAAGGTCTTCCTGGATTTTCTTTTTCTATTATAGAACAGAAAAAATTTGGAGGCAGAAAGTATCATTTTATTAAATTATAGAAATTTTGACTTACCCAAAAGACTAATATATCAATATTAAAGTGAAAAGTCCTTAGGAACTAATTCATTTTGGTCCCCACACCCCAAGGAGTACTTTTCAAATCTCTACTTCTTAAATCTTGTTCCAGACCTTTCTATGACTTTTCA
Source organism: Myrmecobius fasciatus (assembly GCA_023553655.1). Classification (NCBI taxonomy): domain Eukaryota; kingdom Metazoa; phylum Chordata; class Mammalia; order Dasyuromorphia; family Myrmecobiidae; genus Myrmecobius; species Myrmecobius fasciatus. The sequence continues at coordinate 49,293 of JAJPUD010002592.1, forward strand.
ATTTCAATTTAATCTTATCTTCTGTAATATTTTTGACATTACCTTGCTTGTATTGATGGCTATTATAATAATTATACATTAAAATTCATTCCTTGCTTTTTGAATTCTTATATACATTTTACATTTAAATTGTATCTCTGTAATAATGAACAATCAACAAACATTTATTAAACACCAGGTAAGTGCCAGGGACTGTGCTAGGTGCTGGACATATAAAAATCATTTGACTTTAAAATGTCAGTTTAAGGAGATTTTCTTCCACAAAGTATCAGAGTATCAGAGTAATGTTACATTACTTTTTTCCCCACTCTTCTTTTTCCTTTCTTGATTTTTTTTCTTGGCCTTAATCATCTACCTCAATTCATTCCCCTAGGGCATAGTCTAAAAAAGTATGTGACATTCTCCATAAGAACTCCTCTATAGATCATCTCTTTTTTTTATTGCTAAACCAATTCGTTGGTGACCACCACCCTCTCCTTTTTTCCCCCAAGTAAATAATAAAATTATGCCCTGGAGGCATATATGACATGTTCTGAAAAATATGAATTAGACTGCTTATATGTTTTTCTTTCTTAGCTCTTCTTTCATATTGCCTAATATCTTGAAGCACAGAAGGTTGCAAAATAAATGTGATATAGTCAGAACTTTCTGACTATTCAATAATCCAAGACCACAGAGTGAAATTTAATGTCCATCACTAAGGATGATGGCTGATAGTCAGTACTGTCAATTAAGACACAGAAGCACTAGTGTCAAAGTGCATTTATAAAATATTAAAAAGCAAACCACCATACAGGAGTTTTACATACATTATCAATGTTACAGATCTTGAATCTATTTCTTGTTCTGAATTTTAAAAAATCCTTTCTTACAAATTGTGCAAAAATCCTATAGCAGCTCTATGAGGTGAAGCATAATGAAATGCATTTGAAAATGTTTTATGTCATTTAATATATTTTTTTACTCCCAAAATATCAGACACACAAATTTGCTTCTATATGTTGAATGAGCTGAAAGTAACATATTTTATTCTTTGCCTATATTTTGGGAAATTAAACTCTGTCAGAGTGTGCATATTAAGTATTTTTAGTATTTCATAAACTCAGTTATATAGTAGAATAAGCACACAAATTCAAGTCTATAAGAAATTAAACCAAGACCAAAGAAACTAGTATAGGGGACAGTAAATGATAACATTTAAACTATTATTCAAAATACTGGTGCCTTTTGGGACATATCAACCTCATTGTCATTTTGATATATGAATAGCAAATTAAAAAAAATATTGTCTTTCAAACTATGAATTTAAAGTGCTAGAAACTGAATTGTCTTAAAATCCAGAAATAGTTAATGCCTCCTTAAAAATATCTGTTTTGAGCTCAGTAATGATTTAAGGTAGAATAAGAGAAAAATATTGATTTTGTTTTATTCTCTGTGTTGCATAGGTCATTAGGGGAAAAAAACAGTAGTTTGGGGTTCTCACTTACAAAACTGGAATCTAGCAAGGAATATATTGAGTTCCGGGTAAACTTGGAAGATTCCAGTTTGATATTTGGGAAGTAATTTACATCCTGACAAGACTGGACCTCTTATCATTCCTGGTCCATTTTTGAAAAGTCAGAGTATGTCCTTAGATACTATAAATATAAATTCAAATTATAAATCAATTAAAATTATGATTAAAAAATTAAATTTTGAAACTTTCATTGGAGAAAACTTCATACCTTCCTTTGTACATACAAGTTATTTTTCCAAATATTGTTTATCCTTTATAGAAGTCTGATTATAAACCACTTGCTTATCTTATCCTCCTGCTGATCAGGGTTTAAAGCAAAAAAAAAAAATGACTCCTCCAGTACTATATTCTAGAATATTTGAACTATTCTAATCATTAGATACATACTCCTGTATACAGTTAGTTAGAAAGACATTTTTATATTAATTAATTCTGAGCATTAGGTTATGAGGACTCAAGAGAAGCAGATACTTTCTTGGACAAATAAGGTTTTGGACAAGATCAACTTTCCAATTCTATTTTTATCCAAATGAAAACTCCCTGAAAGAATGAGTTTCATTTCTATATATAAATTGATAGCAACAGTGCCCAAAATTAGTACTATTTATGGTTGTCCTTTATATGATCTGTACACCAATTCATGGGAAATGAATTGATATTATCACCTTATTTCACATAGATTACAAAATAGTAATCAAATGGTACCAGCTTTCAGTGATTACTATTTTGAACTGAATTTGAACCATTGACCCATGAGAAAGACTGTTTTCTATTTCCAATTTAGGGAAAAAAGAATTATGAAATATAAATATTTAAGACTTTAGAATCTTGGTTGTAGCTATGTTATTTTTCTTTAGAAAATAAAAACAAAAACCAATAAAATATATAAAATATCTTTAAGAGAAATTTAAGAATAAGAAGATGAAGTATAAGTAGATTTATTTTAAATTTTTTTAAAGCTATGAAGAATTGTTCATATTTCTGTCAGAAAGGTGGCCATGTGAAAAACCCATTTGACTGTTATGCAGAGAATTGTAGCTATATTTCCTTAGAGACTGTACCCAAAGTTGACGGCTTATGCGATCACATCTGGCAGTGGCATTATGGTAAAAATATAGAAGGAAAGTGTGGCTAAAGCACATACAGTATAACTATAAGATTGATATTTTTAGTGGTATATTTGGCCAGTAAGTACACTAGTATGATTATTTAACAACAAATTCATCTAAGCTAGCAATAAAATATTTTAAATTTTTTGTGATATCAGGAATTATACCTATTATTTCTTTGGTATTGGGAACTCATAGGTTAAGAAAGTCCATCTACCAAAGGAAGTAGGCATTTTCTCTGTATCTTAATGTCCTAGAGAATTATTTAGAGTGAGGTACAAAAGCTTATTGAGAAAAATAATTCCTCAAAAATTAAAATTGAGCAAATGGAAACTAGGAACTTTATGAGAAATCAAGATCCAATAAATACAATTAGATACAATTATAAAATAGGAAAAATGTGAAATTTCTCATTGAAATTGCTTAGAGTATGGAGAAATCACCCAGGGTTACCCAAACATTATTTCAATCTCTGGGCATGAACCAAGTTCTTTCTGTTGTTTCTTTCTATGAATACAATGAGTAAAACCTATTTCAGTTAATTTACAAACGAATAAAATTCATTATTTGCATAAGATGATTGATAATTGTGTAGAATGATTTGAGTATATATTCTGCCCGTTGTGAAATGTCCACATCATAATCACTTAGGAGCATAATGCAATCACATTATGTTGTTATTGATTCAAGAAAATTGGAATACATATTGTCTTAAAAATCATCAGTCCTGTGTAATACATTTTCCTATTTCTATTTAATAAATGTAATGATCACTAATTCATTGTCATCGTTATAATTTTATTCTTATCACATTTTGCAAAGTCTTAAAATATAAAATATTCCATGATCTTAAAATGAAGTTCATTGGAAATTTTTTCTGGTATCTTTCTTATATAATATATAACAATAGGTAAAATTTTATTATTTTAAAATTAACATGAAAAATGAATGTTCCTAATTATTATTTCAAAGGAAATGTTTATGCTTTGTTCCAGTTTCAAAACTTAGAAACAAGATTATGAGAACTTTAGGATTCAATTAAACCTATTTTTAAAAAAATAACAAAATCTATGCAATGTGGTTGAATAAAGAAGAGCATTAATCAGTATGTCCTGTGCTCTTCTTTGTAGTCTCAGCGTCGTGTTACGTTTCACCTCCCTGATGGTTCCCAAGAAAGCTGCAGTGACAGTGGTCTAGGAGACCATGAACCTGTGGGTAGTGGAACCCTGATCTCACACCCTCTTCCTCTGGTTCAGCCACAGGACGAATTCTACGACCAAGCCTCCCCGGACAAGAGGACTGAAGCTGATGGCAATTCTGACCCCAATTCTGGTAAGTTATACTTAAAAAATAAATAAATAAAATACAAATCATGGTATTTTTCTATTGTTTTCTCCCAGTATTTGAGACCTGGATAATTAAGACTAAAGAACCTGAGACTGAATATTCTGTCTTGTATTAAGGTATATCTTGTAGCATTAAGCCTTGTTAGTATGGGGTTTTTAGGTCTCAGTGTTGACTAATGAAATCTGAAATCTTGTTTGAAATGTATCTGTTGTTGGTAGAGAATAATTAAGAAAAGAAAATATTTTATAAGTGTAAAGATTTTTTTCCCTATCAAATAGCATATCCATAATGTTTCTGTGGTATGACCCTCTTTGTCCAATAGGAATCAAAATCAGCTGCTTTATTCTTCAATGGACACTTTTAAATTCAAATGATCATCCTCACAGATGTCTAATAAGCTAAATATTTTTTATTGCCTAATATATCATTATTTGATTTATTTGTTACCTTAATTGTCTCCATGTATATCTATAGAGAGAAAATATAGATTCAAATATAAATATAGATATAGATACTTTATAGCCTTTATAGTAATAACTACTTCCTCTGAAACTGTAGTAGACATAATTCCATTAGGACAATCATTTAAATTTAATCCAAATTCTCTTCATGCTATCATTCCCCTAAAACCAGAATTCTCAGAAAATTTCAAGATTGGTGCAGTAGAGTACCAAGGTAAATTGCATTTAATCAGGAACTTCCATGAGCACATGAGGATGAGAATAATTATTGAATTAGCTAATAATATTAGATGTGAAACATGCAGTCAGAAACCAATGGTGTTCCTTGGGTTATTCCTTTTAAAAATGAAGATAGTTACATTTCTTTAGCCATTAATGTCAGTCGGTCCTCTATTTTACAAGTCATCTGAATCAATTAAAAAGGATTTGAGTGATGAAAAATGCATTAGTAAAATTATACATAACATTCCTTTAATATGTTAAAAGCAAGATACATTTCCTACTACCAAAAAGAATAGAACAAGATTTTGGCTATTCACTCTGTCAAGAAATAATATATTGTTAAATGGCTTTTGGGGAAAGGTAGAGCTTGAGTTTCGGGTTCTCAAAGATGATTTCACTGTTTTATTAATGATTTTTATTTATGGAATAGGAATATGTACCTTTGAAAACATTAAATTCTATGTTCGTGGTAAACCTGTGATGTATGTGAGTTATAACAATGGTTAATAGGGCATAAAATATTGATTTTCTATGTGAATTACCATAGTAGATTGAATTAGATGTGCATATTCAAATTTTTTTTCTCTTCTAGATAGCTTGAAAAATCAACATGCTTTTATTTATTTGTTAATTAATGGAAAAACTTAGAGACAGAAGTATTATATTCATTAAATTTGCTTTCATGAAATAAAGGAACACTCTATAAGATGTTACCTTCAAGTATTAGGGTCATTTACACTTTAATAACTTATTAAAAAACCTTGTATAATACTTGAACAACAGTAATTGAATCAATATGATAGTTGGCATTTTTTGCTTTAATTAGAAGTTTACAGACGTTTTCTCAATTTTCTGTTTTTAACTACTTAGTCTTTGAGAATTTCTATCCAATTACTAGTCAAGTTAACAAGCATTTATTAAGCCTTTTCTATCTGCCACTCACTGTACTAAGCTCTGAGAATACAAGGAAACATAAAAAACAGTCCCTGCTTTCCAGGAGTTCAGTTGGGGGGACAGAACATGAAAACAACTGTTTACGAACAAGATATTTAATTGTATGAATTGAAGATGATAAGCAGAGAGAAGACTAATTAAGGGGGATCAGGAAAGGTTTCTTCCAAGAGGTAGGATTGTAGATGAGACTTGAAGGAAATCAAGGAGTTCAGAATATAGAAAGGAGGAAAGAGAAAATTGTCTGGCAGGATGGGTGCCAACTCAGCCCAGAGTTGTGTTAGGGACTGGATCATGGAATGCATACACAATGGTGAGTACGATGTAAAAAGATTTGTAAGGAAAGGGAGGATGTGATAATGAAGAGCTTTGGATTCCAGAAATCTTGGAGGTCATAGGGAGCCAAGTGGTAAAGTCCTTCCTCTCTTCTTCCCTCCCTCCCTCCCTTCCTCCCTTCCTGCCTTCCTCCCTCTCTCCTTTCCTTCCTTCCTTCCTTCCTTCCTTCCTTCCTTCCTTCCTTCCTTCCTTCCTTCCTTCTCTCCTTCTTTCCTTTCTCCCTTAATACAGTAGCTGGTATATAATAAAGTACTTAATAAAACCTTTCTTTTTTCTTCCTTCCCTTCTTCTTTTTGTTATTTCTTCCCCCCTTCCCCTTCCCTTCCTTTCTGTCTTCCTTCCCTTCCTCCCCATTCCTCCCTTCTCACCTCCCTACCTCCCTCCCTCCCTTCCTTCCTTTCTTCTTTCCTTCCTTCCTTTCTCCCTTAACACAGTACCTGGTACATAATAAGGTACTTAATAAAACCTTTCTTTTTTCTTCCCTCCCTTCTTCTTTTTGTTATTTCTTCCCCCATTCCCCCCTCCCTTTCTTTCTCTCTTCCCTTCCTTCTTCTCCCTTCCCTCTCTTCTTCCCTCCTTCCTCCCTCCCTCCCTCCCTCCCTTCCTTCCTCCTTTCCTTCCTTTCTCCCTTCCTTCCTTCTTCCCTCCCTCCTTCCCTCCCTCTTTCTCTCCTTCCTTCCCTCTGTCTGTCCCTTTCTTCCTTCTTTCCTTCCTTTTTCCCTTCTTCCCTCCCTCCCTCCCTTCATCCTTTCCTGCCTCCCTTTCTTCTTTCCTTCCTTCTTTCCTTCCTTCCTTCCTTCCTTCCTTCCTTCCTTCCTTCCTTCCTTC
>JAJPUD010002592.1:56072-69577 GCA_023553655.1 Myrmecobius fasciatus
TTCCTTCCTTCCTTCCTTCCTTCCTTCCTTCCTTCCTTCCTTCCTTCCTTCCTCCTTTCCTTTCTTCCTTTCTTCTTTCCCCCAGTTAACATTTTCAAAAACTTTAGAAATATGATTATTTTTAACATTCTTTTCTTTTTAAAATTTGTTCTAATTTCTCTTTCTCCTAACCACTAATCCTCTACCCACTGAGAAAGCAAGTTCAATGATATTATTTATACACATTGAAAATTAGCCACATTGGGAAAAGCAATAAAAATAAATAAAATGAGAAAATTGCACTTCAATTTGCACTCAGAGTTCCTTTTTCCCTGGAGGTAGATAGCATTTTTTCAACATGAGTACTTTGGTATTGTCGTATCTGATTTTGTTGATCAAAATAGCCAAGTCTTTCACAGTTAATCATTATTACAACATTGCTTCTATTGTGTACAAATATCTCCTGATTTTTCTTACTTCTCCTTGTGTCAGTTCATTTAAGTCTTGCCATATTTTTCTAAAATTACTTCAATGATCATTTATTCTAGCACAATAGTAATTCATTATAAACACATGCCACAACTTGTTCAATTGCCCCAATTGAAGAGCAATCCCTTGATTTGTAATTATTTGCTACTACAAAAAGAGCTGCTATAAATATAAGAACTTTTTCCTTTTTAAAAAAAAAATTCCAACCTTTGGGCAGAATTCTAAATCATTCTTCAGAATGGTTGGACAGGTTCACAATTAATTGTACCAACAGTGTATTAGTGTACCTTTATTCTCCTTCAGGACTTATAATTTTTAATAGGTGCTTCAGAGTTGTTTTAATTTTCATTTTTCTAATCAATAGTGATTTAGAGTAATTTTTTATATGAGTACATGATCAATGATTTCTTCTTTTGTTCATATTCTTTGACCATTTATCAATTTAGTTCTATTTTTTAATAAATTTGTCTGAATTCTCTATATGTTTGAGAATGAGGCCTTTATTAGAGAAATTTGCTGTGAAAAGTTGGGTACTATTTTATTGTCTATGGTACCATTTAGTAAAATGTAGTTTTTCTGATTATTTCTTTTATTTAGGCCTATTTTTACTTTTACTTTGTTTTGAAATCATGACTTCTAAGTTCTTAAGAGTCACATGTATTATTTTCTTACATAGGAATATAAATTAACTTTATTGAGTCCTTCATAATTTTTCTTTCTTGTTTACCTTTTTCTGCTTCTCCTTAATCTTAAGTTTGAATATCAAATTTGTATATTCCACTCTGAAATTTTCCTCAGTAATGTTTTAGAGTCTTTCATTTCATTAATTTTCCATTTTTCCCCCTGAAGGATTATACTCAGTTTTGCTGGGTAGATAATTCTACCACTCTTTTAATTTCCAGAATATCATTCCAAACCTTCTGATACTTTAAGTTAGAAGCAGCTAAATCTTATATTATCCTCACTGTGGCTCCACGAAATTTGAATTGTTCTAGCTGAATAGAACATTTTCTCTTTGACCTGGGATCTCTAGAATTTAGCTATAATATTCCCAAGGATTTACATTTTGATATCTCTTTCAGAAGATGATTGATAGATTCTTTTAATTTCTATATAATTTTTTGTAATATGATATTCAGGCTTCTTTTTTTCTTTATAATGACTTTTAGATAGTACTGTAAATTCTTGAGTTTTCTTTCCTTAATCTATTTTCCAGAAAATTTATTCTTCTGATGAGATATTTCAAATTAATTGTTTTCATATTTTTTATTTTATTTTATTGTTTCTCAATGTCTCATGGAGTCATTAGTTTCTACTTCACCAATTTCTAAAATTATTTTCTTCAGCGAGCTTTTGTATCTCCTTTCCACTCTCCAAATTCTCATTCCCTGACTCTATTGCTGTCTTCTTTTCTTTCTCTTATTGCTTAAATAGTAGTCTCACAAAGACCTTTCCTCAGAAAGGGTTCCTTTTTTTCTCTTTAGATTTTTCTTACTTTGTGATTTCACTTATGCTCACAGCTTCATTTATCATTTTATTCAATGGATGAATTCTTCTTGTCCCTCACTCTCTAATATGCAGTCAATTGTCAAGTCGTTTTTGTTCATTTCACCCTACCTCTATTATCTGTAGCATTTGGCTCTTCCTTTCTACTCACAGGATCATATCAAATCTAAAAACTTTTATTTTCTTTTTTAATACCTGTAGTCATAGGTTCCTTTCTGATTTCTCTGCCTTTAGTTTCTTTCTAATTTCATTCTGTACTTAACAGTAAGGTGCCAAAGATTTTCCCAATATGCAGATCTTTGTAATAACCATGTGGCTGCCTATTGAACAATGTTAAATGCTTCCTTATAGAATAAAATTCAAACTCTGAAGGTTATTATTCAGAGACATTTAGCGTCTGGCTCCAGTTGGTATTGTTTATCTTGTTCTAAGTTTTGACTAATAGCTCCTAGTGAGAAGTCTCTAGGTTATGATTAGTGAGTCCTAGATGATATAATGGATAGAGGGGCCCAAGATTGTAACCCAAAAATTCTGTAATAGAATCATCCATTTAACCAAAGAGCATTTATTAAGCATCTTTTGTGAGTCAGTGTAGAACTAAAGACTGGTCTTGATGTTAGTTAGTTAGTTCAAGCCGTATCTCTAACATTTACTGACTGTGTGTGACCCTGACTAATTAATTAACTTCACAAAGGTACAGTAATTCTGTACTATTTAAGAGAAGGTAATAGACTTCCTCATCTAGGAGTGCCCTATACCAGAGAAATCTAGTCAAATATGACTAATTTCGATGAGTATTTCCAGGAGTTGAGATATAAACATTGAATTAAAATAATCCTACTGCTTTTATTCTATGACAGGAGGATTAAAGGATGAAATGTTCACCTCTTACAAGATAAACAATATGCAAAATGTATACAAAATAATTCAAAGGCAAAAATCACTAAAAATGTGGGTAATCAAGAAAGGCTTCATGTAGTAGGTAGCATTTGGGCACAACTTTGTAGGAAGCTGCAGATTCTATAAGGCAGAGATAAGAAGAAAGTACATTTGGGGCACTTGGAAAAATATACAAAATTATAGAAACATGAGGAGTGATATATGCAAAGAATAAACAAAAACCTCGTTTAAAGCAAATAATTTGGGGAGGAAAAAATAGATAGTAAGCCTGGAAAGGTAAATTAAAGTTAGATTATAAAGGGCTTTATATGTAAAAGAAGGGAGTTTGTTTTTGATTATAGAAGTATAGTTTATTGAATTTATTGAGCAGAGTAACATAATTAGACCTATGCTTTAGGAAGATCATAGTAGCTATTTTGAAAACTAGATTTCAAAGGGAAGATATTTGATGGGAGTGAAAACCAATTAGGATACTGTGGCAGTACACCAAGGTGAAAGGGTGAACATGGGTATTAGCTATGTGAGCACAGAAAAGAAAAAAGATAAGAATGATATTGTAGAGGCCAACGATAAAACTTGATAATTGATTGGTTGATATGAGAGGGGTAATGGTGGAGGAAGAGTCTTGGATGACTCTGAGGTTATAAACCTGAGTGATAAGAATGACTTAAACATAATAAAGAAGTTAGGACCTGGAGAAGGTTTTGGGAGAAAGCCAATGAGTTCCTTTTTGGACATATTGACTTAGAGATACCATTGGGAAATCCAGTTAGAAATGTCCAAAGCCAGCTGGTACTCCAGAACTGGCATTCAGAGAGAGACAGAGAACATAAACTCCTTGAGGGCAGGAATATAAACTGCCTAGCACAGAACCTTATATGTTACTGGCATTTAATAAACCCTTATTGGATTGCCTCATATCATCATTCTTAACATGTATATTCTCTATATTCAGCTGAATTGGATGGCTGCTCCTGATGAGTTGAATTCAGATAGTGTTCTTTATCCCCCTGCCTTTCCTTACATTATCTTTCACACCTGAGGTCAACTCTATGCCTTCCTGCACTCTGCCTTTTGAAATACTTCTCCAAAAAGATCCAGATTCAATACCATCTTCCCTGCAGAATTTTTCTCAGTCTCCCCAACCAAAGTAATGAATCGTCTTGTTGGCTCTTTACGGATCTTTCACTTAGCCTCTTGTGTGCGCTTCTTACGTTCTCATTTATATTATGGATATTCATGTCTATTTCATATTCAACTCTGAAAATAAGGGACATGTGTTCTTTTTCTTTGCATCCTCAGGCAATATAATAGAACTTCAAATACAATAGATATCCAAGCATTCTTTAATTAGTTTCATAAAACGAATACTTTTTATGATTATTTTTACATATAGGAAATATTTTATTATAGTTAATATTTCTCTATTATAGTAATTATTGATGTCGTTAATAATTGTATTTTCAACAAAATATGGTTATTTTATAACTGGCTATGTTGGATTTGGGTGCTGAAGGTAGTAAAGAAAAAAAGAGTTCAATTATTTGATGTTAAAAGTATGGGCTGAATAGACTATGTTAATTAAAATCTTGTTAGAATAGCAGTAGTAAATTTTTAAAATATTAGTCCCTTCATCGGTCCTAATCCATGAGAGAGATTTGTGAGCTAGAATTATATGTTAAATGAAAAGTCATGGGGGGGGTGGATTCTTGCCAGTAATGAGCTTGCTCAGGAAGATTGAAGTGAAAGAAAAAAAAATTCTAAAAAATGTTCTTGCTGGCTAACAATTCTTCTCTTTGGAGGGGGAGAGAGAGGAAATCTTGAGAACACAAGGGAAAAATAAGTACATTAAAAACTCTACAGATATCAGACAAGTTCAAGATTAATTTAGAGTTTCATTTGAACTCCTCCCTTCATACCCTTAAGCTATTTCATCAGTTCTAACTTATAGGGAAAAAATAATTACTACACATGCTTCAGGAGTTAAACTGTTGTTTGCAGAGTATTGCAATAAATAGTTTTTCTTACACACTGCTTTGTCATTTTAAGACAATACTTTCTCTAATTATGTACATTCAAAGAAGATTGTCAAGAGGTTTCATATTGGTACCTGTTGTGTTCGTTCATCCCCTGGGATTGTCCTAGACCCTCTTGGGTGATCATATCATAGTAGAGGTTAGATTACCGAATCTGTAGCTACCCAGGGAACTATCTATGTGGAAGGCAGTCACAAATACATCCAATACTGTAGTTATTGGACATTCTGGAAACTAAAGTAAATCCAAAACTTGACAAGTAAAAATAGATACTTGATTTATTATTTTTTTCTTGAGTACATTTATTTCATTACTCTAGCAAGAGTACTTTAATGATTTCTATTATAGACCAAAAACTGCACTGAAGAGTCCTTTTTCCACTCCCTTAAATCCACATGGACCATTAATTAACAGAAAGGAAAGAACAACATTGCGCCTTTCATATAGCAGGGAGTTAATAACTGTTTGCTGAAAGAAATTGGACTTGTTCTTTTTAGAATCCTTTACTTATCTGTACAAATTTCCTTCCAACATCTCTGCTATAAGATTGTAAATTCTTTGAGAATTAAGTCCATGTGTAATTCAGTTTTGTATTCTCTAAGATAAATGAAAAGTATTATAATAGGTTTATATATTACATGAATAATCTATCATATTATTATTGCTAATACTATTATTATTCATGAGTATCATAGAGTTATTATTTGTTTTGAGATCTTGAAGGAGGAAAAAACATGATTATTTTATCATCATAAAATGAAAGATGAAAGGGGAACTTGCAGTTTACAATGGAATTTAAACCGATTAGCATAATATTTAAAGGTATCTAATAGAAAGCATATTAAGAGAAATATATCCATAGAAATATGTGGAAATACTTAAGCCTGTGTTCCTTTTAGAAGCTAAGTTTTCAAATAGTTATCACTGACATTATTTTATCTTACTTTTAATACTAAGTGTAATCAGGTGTAAAATTCCAAAATATCACTGTATCAAAGTCTAGTAAAAACAAATGGTTTATAAAGGGCTTAGTAGCTTTTTTAGCTAAACCTCCTCGCCCCATACCTGCTTGTGCATTTAATTAATTTATTATAAAAATCATTTTAAACAAATTTTTTTATTACTTTATGATAAAAGGAATATAGTAAGATGTGTTTTTATTTTATTTTTTAACTAATAAAGATAACTGTCAAATAGGGATGTTTTCTTGCTTATTTTGGTATATATTTCATTAGTTTAAAATAAATTCTGATTCATAAAGAATTTGCTGAGTATTTTTTTCATAAAAGTTATTAATAACTTCCAGCTGGAAATGGAACAAATTTAAGAAATTAAAATGCCATGCTTTCAACTATAAAGTGGTCCAAAATGTTGGGAAAACATGCCTCCTAGTGTAAAGCTGGAGTAATGTATATTTTTATGGACTTACTCATTAAAATTGCATCTCAACAGGTGCAATTCATAAATGTGATTTATTCATCTCTAGAAAAATAAAGGAAATTGTATGTTCATAGTCTGCTCTGAATAAAAATCTGTAACATTTTGCAGATTTGTGTTTATAATCATTTCAGTATTGTAAAGCCAAAGAGAAATATAGTAATTATATCCTTCAGTGTTTATAGGTAAAGAAAAAAATTAAATAGGTTAGTAATTTCAATCAGTACTTAGAAATAGGCGACAAATAGAGTTTCTCATGAGAGACTCACAATCATTATAGGTTAGGAAGGCCATTTCTGGACATAAAAGTTAAGATTTATTTATAATTCCATAGTACATAGTTAAGAAAAACTCTAAATTCACATAAGAAATATTAAATTATTGACTAGAATTCCAGAAGTAAATCATTAACATAATTTTGGTCCACTTTTAATTTCCACTACCTTAAAATTATTTAGATAAATACATTAGCCCCACCCCCACATATTAATAACCCTAATCTATCAGCATTTTAGTAAAATGGTGTCAAGGGAATTAAATGATAATTTAATTTAAGTAATAAGAAGGAATATTTTTGTGGCAGTGGTTTAATTATGATTAAAGTTCATAGTACTGGCAAAGCTGTCTCATATTACATTTGGTCATATGACACAGTCCCATGTGGAGAAGTTAATCCTTTCTTGCAAAGAGCTTTGGTTCACAGCATTCCTATCACCAAACCCATTAAGTGATGGTGCTTTAACCTTGCTAGCTGATTTGACCACAGAATTCTCCATTTTTCCTCCCGCAAAAGCTTCAATTTCTATTTTGTAACACTAAATGATAAGTGAAATTTGTAGTGACTTCTAAATATAGAAATATCTTTATTCAAGCTTCTTCCCTTTGTCTTACCTCTCCCACCATCCCAAATGGCATAAGTAGCATACACTATGATGTATATGTGGGAACTTCCATAAGTGTGTTGGATTTTGAATACTTTTTTTAGTCCATTATCTTGCCTCAAATAAAATATTATATTTTCACATAAATATTTTCAGTGTATGGAGAAGAAGAAATTTGACTATTGCTATATTCATTATATAGCTTATGTCACAGGTATCCAGGTATCTAAGTAGATTTATAGAGTTCATACTTACTCAATTTGATTAATGTATTCTAGCAAATTTAATGGAATATACCCCATTTTTTATTTTAACCAGGATAGCCATAGGAAAAATGAAGTTAAACTGGAAATTAAGCCAACCAGAATTCATTAAACAGATGTTAACCATCATATTCCATCTAAATGTACCATTTATGTTTCTATATGTAAAATGAAATGGATAATTTGGATCAATTATTTAAATAATGATTCTCCTTAACAAATCCAATTTCATTTTTATCCATATCACATATTTCAGAAGAAATTTATTGGTTTTTTTAATTCCAAATTGTCCAAATAAATGCATCAATTTTCTACTTTCCTTCTGATTCTTTCTTATAGAGAAAAATGCCATTAGAATTACTTATTTTGGAAAGGTTATAAAGGTCATTTTAATTGCACTTTTAAAAATTGAACCAAATCATGTACATAAGTTTCAATATCAAACATGCTATGATTCATTTAGCTGAAAGTCCAAATTTCCAAACCCAAACTTCTAGGGTTTCTGAAAGAAAATCATAAAGTGTGCCAGACTTCTTATCATCATTTATACTTAATAATAGGGTGTTGTGATATCATTTACATATTTCTACGTGTCCATAACAATCTTTACTCTTGTCATTTGCAAACATTATTCAGTAAGATAAGCAAAGATAGGAAAAGATATTTCATAGTTGACCACTCAACCAGGTACCGCTTTCATAACATCCTGAAAATAAAAATGACATAAAAAATAGTTTCACTTAAATATCCATGACAGGGAAAAATTTGTAATCATAGCTCCCTAAAATGTAAGCAGTGCTTTTATTGATTTTCTTCTCTCACGTGTGTGAGTGTGTGTGTGTGTGTGTGTGTGTGCTATCATAAATATTTATTTTTTCATATTGGAACACATGAGTGAGAAGACTGGTTTTACTTGAATATAATAAGCAAAACTGAACTAGGTTTTAAAAACAACTCTTGATTCCAAAGCAAATGTTAATGTCATCCTATTTATATAAAATAATAGTATAAGATTTTGTATATTAATCTTGTTCACAATTGAAAGGCTGTACTAAGAGCTTTGGGGATGGCAGAGCATTGCAGTACAGAAAAAACATGTCCAGGTTTAGAAGTTGAAGTTGTTTCTTCTAATATGTTTTAGGATGGGAAGTGAGATATTAGCTAGAAATGTTTCTGAAATAAGAATAAGAATTTTTAGTTAAAGTATGGAATGCATAATTGTGAGCAAATTACAGGCATTTTAATGCATGGACATTGGGAAATAAATTTTTCTATTCAAAAGTAATTTCATATTATTTACTGATTTTCAAATTTACTGTACATATTCAAGGATATCTGGTGAATGGCCTCTGGATAAATGAAGTGTTTCTTTATTTTCCCTGAATATCTTAATGAAAGTTTGAGCAAAAAGGATAAAAAATACTCAATAGTAAATTGAGACTTTAAAAAATTCTCAAACTGTCATCTATTCAAAAGAATCTGTCACAATTTGTGTAGAAGACAGCTATATTCATAACCAGTTTCATGTCTAAAAGAATATAAAGCACAATCTGTTTTATAAAAGTTTTTTATTATATTAAAATACTCCCTCCCCATTGCAAATTAAGTTCCTGAAACTAGGATTTATAATAATTCTGGATTGTGAAAAATGGGTCAAAGTTTTTTTCTTTTTTAAAAAAATTTTATCCCTTCATTGAATGAGGAAAAATATTTAACTACAAAGAAATAACTGAAGAAAGCAAAATAATAAAAGGGGTTAACATTAACATAATCTGACCAGTTTTGCCTTCAATAAATATTGTAATTACAACTCAAAAGTTTTATTTCCCCCAATGCATTAATGACTGTTTCCTTCATTTCCTCCCTCTTTTCATCCCTCCCTCCCTCCATTCCTTCTCTCCTTCCTTCCTTTCTTCTTTCTTCATTCCACTATTTTACATAATTTCACTAATAGAAAAGAGGAAACTCCTAAATTTTTATGGCACAAGAATTTCATTTCCCAGTGTGGTTATTTTTCTGCTTTCACTGATTCAAATTTTCTTGACTGAAAAGCTTTTTTCTCTGTCCTTGGCCTGACATTCATTTCATTATGATCACTCACTACGTAATAAAGTATAACATTTAATTATACTTGGCAATGTCATTGAAGCTCACTTGGAAAGTATTGTTAATACAGACTAATTAATGTTTTTATGGTAAAATACTGAAATTCAGAACGGAAAGAATCCTTTTGAGGTCATCTAGTTTATACCTCTGTTTCCAGGTAGGGCAAAGAATAATATATTTCTGTTTAATATAGTGACAGATACTTTCCTCACCCTTCCATATTTCAAGATGCTGATTTTGGTCTATAAAATTCTTTAATCTTTTTCTTCAGCTATTTAAAGGTCTGCTACTACATCTTTATATTGTGGTTGTATTTAGGTCAATTGGAACACTGCTAAAGAGTCACTAGGTTTGAGCTATAGCAGAGTATTCTCAGTAGACCTTATACTTCCAGTAGTTTGACAGAACTGCCCTCCATTAGCCTTCTGGGTGAGGTTCAAGGTCTACCTATTTCCTTTGGTTCTTCCTTGGCACTATTAGTTTGGGGAATTTGAGGTTTTAGTGAAGTGAATATTTCTTTTATTCCTAGCATCTTGTAAAAAATGTTGCCTATAAACTCATCCTTATTTTGTGTCAGTGAATTCAGAAAATATCCATGTGAAACTTTTTAATATGTAAAGTATTTTTCATCTATTGTTCAAAAGGTAAAATCTACCCCCACTTTAATAAATGTATGAGATTTAGGCAGTAGTAAAATGAAAATAAATTGTGGTCTTTTGGTGCTTTAGAAATGAATTAGAAGTGGGGATCTAAGAAATAGAAAATTGCTTTCTTAGATCCTCAGATCTAAGAAAAGTTACATGCCAAGCATAATTTTGATTCATAAATATACAGTGAAAATTCCTTTTATATACCAAGTGACTGAAATGTTCCCCTCTTAGATTAATGGTGTTACACAAGTCTTTTACCAAAAGAAATTTTTATACTTTAGATGGTGGGATTTGAATTCTATGTATCATTGTAAAAATCAAGCTGTGTTACAGTGAATATCCCCCATATATAATTTTATTCCTAAGCAGCTAGCTTCATTCATATTCATTTTCCCTCCCTTCTTCCCTCTCTCATTTCCTTACCTCCCTTCCATCTCTTTTTTCTTTCCTTCCCTCCCTCCCTTCTATCTCTTTTCCCCTCCCTTCCTTCCATCTTTTTCCTTCCCTCCCTCCTTTTCTTCCTTCTTTCCTTTTCTTCTTTCCTTCCTTCCTTCCTTCGTTCTTTCCTTCCTTCCTTCCTTCCATTATGGTCTGGGGAATTTTGTTCCTTTAGTTACTTGTTAAACACATTTGCCTATTTGTACTCAGACCCCTTTCATATATTATTTACCTGTAAGCAAACTGATTATATAAATTAGTGACATTAGGATAACAGAAAATGCCTTTTTTAATTTTAATGATATAATTCTGGAACATGAGCTGATATTAATCTGTCAACTAGAATCTTTAGACTAACTCTTAATATCACATTATTCAGTACCTGACTGGCCTCCTAGCCCAGCTCTCTATAGACTACTTCACATTGCCTCTCTATTGTATAGGCTTAAAGTAGTATAAGCTATTTAACCTTCAAATTTCATCTGTAAAATTTAAGTTTAAGAGTTTAAACTACCTATAAGTTTATCCAGGAAAAGATCAATCTGACCTTAAAGACCTGAAGATTCCTGTTTAAATATTCTTTGAATCCCCCCGCCCCAATAGCCTTTTTATAATCTCCATTTCAGTAGCTTTCTGTAATCATATGTTAGAA
Organism: Myrmecobius fasciatus; assembly: GCA_023553655.1. Classification (NCBI taxonomy): domain Eukaryota; kingdom Metazoa; phylum Chordata; class Mammalia; order Dasyuromorphia; family Myrmecobiidae; genus Myrmecobius; species Myrmecobius fasciatus. Next base: position 67,410 of record JAJPUD010002592.1, read on the forward strand.
AGTCAAGATTGGAATTTATGATATGTCACAGTAAAAGCATTAACAACTCCTTTTTCCCCTTCAGCAAGTATTAACTAAAGTTATGATTATTAGAGGAACCAAGTTTGTAATGGGCTATTTAAAAGTATAGCAAAGGTAACCAAGTACTGAGCTTTATTCAATGTTAATAATTTTAGAAGGTAGTAGGAGGCCTGTAAAAATTTGAGACAATTAAAAAAAACAATAAAACATAACTATTCCAGTTAAATAAGGGCTATCTTGATGGCCCATTTACCCTGTGATAAATTAATCTTATAGGAATGTGCTAAAAATTTAATTTTAATGTTATTATTACAAACCAGTAGAAAGCCATACAATTATGTATTATTCTGAAGGTAAGTCTGAGTTGTCAAATAAAGCATAGTTATTAGGTAATGAATTAAATAAGATAACATATAGAAAGCTCTTTATAAACTTTGCTATGATATGTTAGGGAAGTGATAAAATTATTATTATACCAATAACACATATGTGGCTACCAGTGTCTCTGTAAGACAAGAATTTTTTTATAGTAATTAAACATCTTGCATTTTTCAAAAGTCTTTGAATTTCTTTTTTTCCTTTCATGACCCAAATTTTTAGACAATTTTTCTTATTCATTTAAAACATTAGTTATTACAGAAATATTATTAATCATCACCTGTCCCTTATAGGAAAGAGTGACTCTAAGCATCTTTCTGACCAGGATCTCTATTGCCCAAAGAACAAAATAAAGGCAAAAATATTAAAACAAAAGTACATTGCCTTTTTTATCATAATTATTCTAGATGTAGAGGTGAGATCTTATCATAAAAATTCCCAGAAAAAAATAATAGTAAAAATAGTTTCCTAATAGGGACCTCAGTTTCCAGAGAAGTAGTAATTATATCCAGAGAACCATTCAAAGACTCATATTGGATGTAAAATTATGATTTTAAAGCAAGTGATAAGATAATACACAAAATAATTTACATAAAGATTTCTGGATTTATTTTAAATCAATAACCAAAATACCAAATGACTTAACTAGTAGTCCTTCAGACAATTCTTTGAATTCCTATTTACTCCATGAAATATTTTATATACTGAGTTCTTATTAGATACTATTCTAGATAGGCACCCTTGTTATCCCCAAACTTTCCTATCAAATAACTGTACCTTGGAAATAAAATGTGGGTCAGGCTTGTACCTGAAACATTTACTTTGTGTAAGCTTAGATAACCCATTCTCCGATTCTCAGAGTTTCTTACCAGTCTGCACTGTAAAATTGTGATAATAATGCTTACTTTCTGTACATCCAGAGGGTTTTTGTCAGGACAGTGCTTTGTAAATCTTAAAGGTGGGTTTGGGTTTGTTACTATTATTGTTGCTGTTTAAAAAAATCTACCTAGATGTAGTCTTTGTTATTATTAAATCCCAGGAAGTTTGTCAGACTCCTAGCAAATATAAAGTTCATGTGAACAGAGATGACACTTAAAGATGATTCCATCTATTTACAATCTTAAATTCAGAGTGAGTAGCTTCATATAAGAATTGTGGGACACTGACTTTAGTCTTATACTTACTATTAAAATGATGCATGGAAAACCTGTTTACTCAACTGGTAGAACTCTTGAATAAATTATCAGGTGCCAGTTCTGCAGAGTAAGCTGTCATATGGACACTTCATTTACCGTTTAGCTTAAGGCTAAATAGGATAGACAATAGGGGCCAAGTATACAATAACTTTAAAAAATGAATGAGGCAATATTATTAAGCATACTGTTCAACATTTGTAAAAGGTATTTTGGTAAAATTGTTTATTGTCTTCTTGACAATATTCTCAGAACTCAAAAATATTATAAACTCTCTTTTTTAGGATTGTTAATTGATTGTAACTATTCAAGGAAAAAAATATGAATATGTATGTAAAATAGAGAAAGGTAGAAAATGTTAGAGGATAGTGATTGAGGATCTAAATTTTGGGGCAAGATGGGAGTTAAAGTGCACATGTAAAGGGGTTGCCTTTAACAAGGAGAAAGGACACCTCTTTTTCAGAGATCTATGTGTGTGTGAGAGAGACAGACAGAGAAAGACAGAGAGAGAGAAAGAGAGAGACAGACAGATAGACAAACAGAGAGAGAAAAAGAGAAAGAGAAAAAGAGAGAGAG
>JAJPUD010002592.1:78051-89049 GCA_023553655.1 Myrmecobius fasciatus
TTTGTTTTCTTTCGTCTTTCATTTCCTCCTTTCTTTATTCTTCCTTCCCTCACTCTATCCCTTTTCTCTTTTTTTTCCAAAACCTTGACACTGGAGAAGTATGGTTTTAGTAAACCCATCCCCCATATCCTTTGGCACTTTGAATACAGATATAAAAAGCAGCAAATAGAGAAATATTCCAATATTGCATATTCTGTGCTGCTCACTGAACAATTTTCTTTGCTGTGAGAATCTCAGTCCTTGTAGGTTTTGATAGAGCTACATTTTTGGTTCATTCTCTCAGAACTATTTTTATTCAGTCATTTTTCTGTCTTTTCTGAATATTTGTGACCCCATTTGAGATTTTCTTGGTAGAGATATTGAAGTAGTTTGCCATTTCTTTTCTCCAGCTCATTTTGCAGATAAGAAACTGAGGTAAACAGAGTTAAATGACCTGCTAAAAGTCACACACCTACCAAGTGTGTCTGAGGCTTTATTTGAACCCATGAAGAGAAATCTTCCTGATTCCAAGCCCAATATTTTATACTCTACACCACCCTACTTCCTTTCAGACATAGCTAGACACATATTAATATATTCTTGGTAGTATTGTTATGATTATTATCAGCAGCAACAACAAATAAATCTAGGAAGTTTGACTTTTTATTCTAGTTGCCAAGGAAATATAAACCACAGAGATAATGTAACAACCAAACAATTAATTTGCTAATGTAGAAAGTCCATTTTTTTACCCATGTTTATTATCTATATCTCGTAAATTTGTCAGTGCACTGTGTAGAAATAGGCATCATCTGCTTCTTAAAGTGCAAAACTAACCTGTGATCTGACTAATATGCAAGATCTGGTCTAGCATTTTCTTTTTCCTTCCAAGGTATTCTCCATAATAGACAACAATAGATTTTAAGAAGATCTCATTAATCTTCATAGCAGGTTTTGAGTTGAACATTTAGCAAGTATAATTAGCTTTTCTTTGCAATAGAGAAAAGGAACCACAGATATGTTTAGCAATTTTCTGAGTCACACAAAGAATTCTTAGAATCATTGGCAATAAAACTCAGAAATTCTTCATTCTAGTCCAGAGCTATATGTACAGAATGTTTTCCTCTATGTAATGTTCCTGTCTTATGAATATAATACTGTAACCCCAGTTATAAAGACACTTCAAATATAAAGCACTATTTTCTTAGGATTACAGCTCCATAGAACCATGCAAATGACCCCCATGTGTGCCTTGAAAAATAATTGCTCATGAAAACAATGAAAAATAGACTTGTATATTATCTCTCTTTTTGTTGCTTATAATTTTACAACAATTAAAGAAACATTTAAAAAAGGTTAAGAATCCTCAAGTAAATTAGAATATTCCCTGAGTTTTGAGAATAACCAGTTTTTTTAAGACAGATATACAGAAAGAACATGTATCACATAAGTTAGCCATCTTTTCTAGAAAAATAAAAACAACCCAAAACTTTATGAATTTTTCAAAATATTGTTTTAAATGATGAAGTTGAACTTAATGGTTCCTGTAGACCCTTTCTGTTCTAAATCTATAATCCTATTTGTTGAAGAAATCTTGCATTTTTAAGTTTATCTAGTAATGTCAGCCATAATTCTAGTTTTGACTGTTATTATATATAAAGTGTAAAACAAATTAGATTGAATTATAGGTAGCTTATATTTTATGAGTTCTATTTCATAATTACATCAAAGAGAAATTAAACCTTTTATGATTTATTTTTTTAAAAGTTAAAATAAATTGCATAGTTATAGAGTTATTTAATAATTTTATTTTTTTATCAATTGAATATAAAGAAATCAAAGAAATTCACTCACTAAAGTAACAACCTATACCTTACATATTTTAAATTAAAATTCATTTTCATTTAATAAGTATTTTTTCTTCTCTTCCTACTCCCTTTGGGGGAAAAAAACTATTACACTTATAACAAATATGCATAGTCACAGAAAGTAATTTTCTCTATGATAAACAGTATGTAATTGGGGAAAAAATAGCAACTTTACATGGTAAACACAAAATGAAACCCTATATTATTCTTTCTAAGTAAACAACTTTGTCTTAATATTTTTGAATTCTTGTTTTTGAATCATCCAGTATAAATTCAAGGTTCCTAATTTTGAGAAAATTCATCTTTATTTATATATTTGATGTTAAATTCACCAGCATTCAAATATTTTTGGGAACTTATACATGATATTTTACACTCTGTCCTCAGTCATATTGGCCAAGTTAAAGACTTTGAAGAATGCAGCAGATTGATGCAGCAGCTGCTGTCAGCCTGAATGTGGCAGTTTTATCCTATTTTTAAATTGTATAACTACTATGCTATCAAATCCAAGAGGCTTAAGTTGAGGTACTTTGGGAAGTGAAGGAAAAACCTACAATTTCTCCATTACAAACATCAACAATAACAACAAAGAACAACAATAAATCATCAGATTTTAATTGGATACAATAAGAATTCCTGAAATATGTGCCAGGACCTCTACTTGGATATTAGGGATACATAAACAAAAATGAAAACTAATCACTTTTTGAGGAATTTTCTGTTCAATTGTGACAATTTTTTTCTAAAAACTATGTATTCTTTTCAACAAACTAGGTGAGATTTCTTTTAGAGATTTTGGCCCTATCATTCTCTCTTTACACTAGAGAAGTTAGCTTCATATTTTAACAGGAAAACAGTAGTTATTCAGTGTATTCTGCATAAAGGATTTTTGTTTTGTTTTACTTTGTAGTAGTAGTTCTTTGATTTTAATCCGGACAGGGGTGATATTTGGTGGTGGTGTTTTATTTTGCTTTTTAAAAACTTTTCACTTTACTTATAATCTTCTGATAGCACTTTGGACTTTTTTGGGAATATGAGTGAAATTGGAGAGATTGAAAAAAATCTATCTGTGAGATTAATGAGTATTATTGTCTAGATTTGCTATATTTTTTATGTAGGAAAAAATAGAGGCTTGTGGTAGTAATAGCAAAGATCTATTAAACCCTTTCCTTTTTATGAGTCTTTTTGTGTTACCAGTTTCATCTCTGTCCTTCACTCCCCCCCCTTCTGTCTCTCTCTCTGTGTCTCTCTGTCTCTGTCTCTCTCTCTCTCTTTATCTTTGTCTCTCTGTTTCTGTCTCTCTCTGTCTCTTTCTGTCTCTCTCTGTCTCTTTCTCTGTCTCTCTCTGTCTCTCTGTCTCTCACTCTCTTTATCTTTGTCTCTCTGTCTCTCTCTATCTCTGTCTCTGTCTGTCTCTTCTCTCTATCTCTTTCTGTCTCTCTCTGTCTCTGTCTCTTTCTCTTTCTCTCTGTCTCTCTCTGTCTCTTTGTCTCTCTGTCTCTCTCCCTCCCTCCTTCCCTCCTTCTCTTCCTCCCTATTTCCCTCCCCCCACCTTGGTCTCTGACCCTGTCCCTGTGTGTGTGTGTGTGTGTGTGTGTGTGTGTGTGTTGTGTGCTTTCCCAGAATATGGCTATGTATCCATATATTTGAGCATATCATCCAAGATGATAGATGTTAAGGAAATGAAGAAAATATTTACACTAGGGATGTATTAAAATTCTTTTTAAATTCTTTCTGTGTCATGCCACAAAAAGGAATCATTGCATGGTGAGTAGTCAACCAAAGATTATCAGGTTAAACTTTAATATTGACACTTCAAGATGGTGTATTTCGGGAAGAAAACTCAGTTACACAAATATGAGATATTTGTTTATCATTTATCAGGAACAGCTTATAGAAAATAGCCTCAGGTAAAAGCAGTATTTTGCTATAAAAAAATCAAAGGAAATTTTAAATTTGCCTAACTCTCAAGAAATAGCACAGATACTCAAATAATCAGGCTCATCAAATCACCTCTTAACCATTATTTCTCTGATAACTTTGGTTTCCTTCTTAGGTACTATTTTTCAGACCTGAATAATTCATATCATTCACCATTGGATACATGATAATTTAATAACATCCTCTTAATCAGTGTTTTCACATGTCTTACACCAGTGTCCCTTAACAGGTGAATTAGGAATGACTAAACATCATAGCAGAGGAGTCATCACACAATATAAAAAGGAAATTAATATTGGAGAGAAAGGATCATGTACCATTTACTGTTTTGTAACAAGCCATTTAGCTTCCCTGAGACAACATCCCTTACCTGTAAGATGGGGCTAATAGTATTTGGGCTACCTACAAAATTGTGTGTAAAGCCCTTGGTAAATTGTAAAGCGCTCTTTAAATGTCATTATTATAGTTTTTTAAAACTTTCTAGATCTGCAGCTTCCGACACATTTCCTTTATAAATGATAACATTGAATTCAATGAGAATTACCTACCCTGTTCAGCAACTTTAGCTCTCAGCAGTTCCCTTCCACATCTCACTGATTCCTGAGAAATATAAAATTTCATGAAAAGCACATATACATCAGGTGGAGATTTAGAAGATTTGACATGAGCCATTATATTCTGCTTAGTAATGTTCACATTAATGAAGTATATAATAATGAAAGTGATAAGAATACTTATATATTCTAACTTCCATGGGGAATTTGATACAGCAAGTCTCTAAGTGTTAAAAATAGAGGTTAATTTAAGATATATTTCCACTAACTACCTACTTTGGTGCCTCATTGGATAAAGGCATATATATCAGATTTTGCTTTCATAGGGCAAGCTGTGGTAGAGCCTAGTGAAAAGACAATTTATCTGTTGTCTAAAAACCAATCTGGGGTAGCTAGGTGGCCCAATGAATAGAGTGTTAGACTTGCGTTCAAGAAAACCAGAGTTGAATCCAGCCTCAGACACTTATAATCTGTACAATTTACCTAACCCTATTTATTTCAGTTTTCTCATTTGTAAAATAAGCTGGAAAATAAAAGGGCAAACCTACTCCCTTATCTTTACCAAGAAAATCCCAAATGAGAATACAAAGAGTCAGACACGACTGAATGACTGAACAACAACTAAAAGGACTAATCTAAGTTGGAAAAGCCCATATCCAAGTTTGTTTAGAGTGATACATTTTTCAAAGGCTATCCTAATAATAAATTATTGATGTATAGGTTCTAGTTAGAGAAATACTATTTATACAGAAGAGAAACTTTTTAAATGTTTTCTCCTGATTTGTTTGTTGAATATCTGTTGGTGAGTAGATTAAACTATTATTGTTGAGATATATTTCACAGAGTCAATTCTATGCTTTCTTTATGTATAAAAGGATCAGTTTTCATTTTTAGGATTTTGAGGCTACAAGAGCTATTTTTCTATATTTGAAGGAATAAGAATAAATTAAAAATTGCAGCTAGAAGATATGTAAAGGCACATGTAAATCTATACATAGCTAAATTTGTAATTGGGCAGCTAGGTAGCATAGTGGATGGTGAGGAGGATAGTTCCTTATCCATCAAATAAGTAAGACTAGGAAGTGGCAAACTTCTTCAGTATCTTTGTTAAGAAAATCCTAAATGAGATCATGAGGAGTTAGAGTCCATTGAAACAACTCATCAACAACAAATTATAAAAAAAAAAAGATTAGAAAAAATAGATGAAGAAATAGAGTAGAAAATAATGTGGCTTTTAATAAGAATTAAAATGCTAATTCAGCATCCCTAGAAGTTAGAATTCACTGCTATAGCTGGAGTACACCTTAAATATCATCTAAGAGTCCTGGCATTTCATTTTCCAGAAGAGGAAATTGAAATCCAGAGAATTCTTGAGAATTGATCAGGACCATCAAACCAGCTAATAGTCAAACTAGTGCTAGAATCAAAGCTCCCCTCTTGCCACTATATGGTAAAAGAAAGAGTCAAGTAATTTTACTTAGAGTTGCAATAGAGGAACAGAATAAAATAAAATAATATATCCAGACTCAGTCTCTAATCAACATTTCTTTCTCCTGCCCAAATTCCCAGAAATTGACCTCCCTACAAGGAAGGACAATCGGATGTGACCTCTAATTTTGTTGTTGTTGCTCTGCAATTTGGTTATGGAGTAAAAATCAGACAAAAAAAGTATAAGTGGAAAGGAAGATATTTTAACTCAACATAAAAATGGGTTTAAATAAATAAAGTTTCTAATTATCTGAAAGAAGACTAGATTCAAATCAGTCCTGGTGCTCTGTGACAAGGACAGAAGGTAGGACAAGTGTGCTTATCATACACGGCTCATATAACACATGTCAGGGGAAAAACTTTAAAGCATAAGTTAACAGCACAATTCTAAGAGCAAAAGAAAACAGAGTTAGATTGGGAACACTAGGGTATCTTCTTCTTTGAGCATCAGTTCTTATGTCTGTTTCCAAAAATGTATCTCAAGTGATTTTTTTTTTTTTGGTTTATCAGAGGATCTGGTTATTTAAGTTATACATAAAAAGCTAAGGCAATCTGGAGTTCTCAGATTGTTGATGGTGTAGTCTTTATATATTTTAATTCTAAAAGATAAGCACGTTAAATTCTAAAATGTATTACCATTATTAATAACAATATGTTTATGATGATATTTAATAGAATCTCCCAAGTGAACATGATTTAACTTCTTAATGATTTAAGTGGTCATTATGAATTGAATGCTTTAGTGATGTCTTTAGGCCCTGTTTTAAGCTAATTGCTAAATATACTGCATACTTTCAGACATTTTGTTTTCTCAATTCTTTTGTCTCTTTTTATGTCTTTTCTATTTCTATCTTTCTGTCAGTCTATGTAATGCAATTTCTCATTGTTGTCAGTGTGATTTTGAAGTAGAATTGGTCTTCTCTTTTAACATGCTTTCTTAAAAATGGGTCATAGGATCACAGATACAGCGTTGGAATGGACTTCAGAAGCATTGCCCCAACCTTTTCATTTTACTCCTGAGAAAAATGAGATCCAGCAAAATTAAATGATTTGCTCATTGGGTTCCCAAAGTATCCCAGGCAGGAAACTAGCCCCAGAATAAAGAGGACCTAATTTAAGTTACGCCTCAAACATATACTAGATATGTAGGTCTGGGCAAGTCAAACTCTCAGTGACACAGTTATCTCCCCAAGATTATAAGATACAGCACAATTACCAACCCACATTAGTGGAGTTTCCTCAACATAGTTCTCCATAGCAAAACAACAACAGATTCAGACTCTAATAATCAGCTATTTGCTTTAAAAATAAGCTATGGAGTTTAAAAATGATAACATTAAGACAATTTAATAGTTTTCTTTATTCGTGAAAATATAAACAAAAGAAATATGCAATTAAACAAATTGATGCAAAATGCTAAAATGTTATGTAATTTTTTAAATGGTAACAGTGAAGAATATATATATTAATCAGTACTAAATATTACTTTTAGAAATAGACCAAAAATTAATGTACATAGAATAGCAAATGAATGTAAAAGGTAGAAATACTGAATACATTCTTTACAGACCATGGTACAGTAAAAATTTTAAACAGTTTAGGCAGTTTAAGCATATGACAGGCCTAAATGTAAATAATCAAATAATAAGCAAAAAATCAGGTCAAGAAACAAATAATAGGATCAAGTGATAGCTATGTGAACAACCATGACAAGAAGACATGCCAAGATTCCTGGAATATACCAAAATATCCTTATAGAAAAATATACCCCTAAAAATCTGAGTTAAAGAAGGTTTTTATTTATTTTGATCTTTTTCTCCTTTAGAATAAAGAATAACTCACCTGGAAAGATAAGAGGAATATAGGTTATATAAAAGCAAAAGACATCAATAATTTTTTTTCTAAAACAAAATAAGCTTATTAGAATTTTGTATAGAGCAAGAATAAGCTCTGGGTAAGGGGTTTTGATGAGTATGGTTTGTGAAAGTTCAACTCAATTCTACCTTCTACAAGAGGCCTCTACTGATCCTTCTGAAAAGTTCTATGATATTTTAGAAAAAACATGTTATATTTAGTTATTTATATTCATGCCTTTGCCCTCAATAGCATGTATATCCTTCAAGAACAGAGTTTCTTCTATCCTTGCATAGTGCTTGGCACTTTAAAAATACTGTTTGAATGAATATTTGTATTATATTTCATCTTTATATCATCAATGTTGAAAATAATTCCTTGAACTCATTAAATACAAAAATTTATTTTAAGTAAAATAACTTTTTTGTGTTCAGAGATCTTTATTGCTTTCTTTGTTTATTTCTTTTTAAAAAAAAATTGTGAGGGGAAGCACATTTTTTGGTTTTTGAAACACTATTCTAGATTCTATAAGATTTCCATATTACTAATATCAAAGCTGGTGGGGTGTACCTAGCTGATGTTTAGTTGAAAAATAGTTTATTTTCTTTAAAACAAATAAACGAAAAATCATAATCCATTGAATTATCACCATTGGACCCAAAGCTTAACTATTTACAAAAAATAGTTTGGTGAGTTTCCTATTGAAAATTGTAAGCTTATGCTCCCTGAAGTCATTGAAGTGTAGTAGGAATTAGGTTAACCTATTGTGTCAAATAAGATGACATTCAAACAAATCTAGATCCAAATTTCCAAAAAAGGCCTTAGAATCAAAGGTTATTTATACCTGGTCATGACTGCATCTGAGTATGATCTGTTTCTGCAAGCAGTAAATGCCATTCTACTTATATTTAACCCTCTTTGTATATAGTTCTGTAGTCATTGTTCAGATGTAGCTTCTAAATTTGGTAGGTTTTGGCTGCTTTCTCCTGCTGTACAACTTTAATGAGTATATGCTTCTCTCTCTAGGTGACCTGTAAAATCTGTGTGATAAGAATGAGGATCTGAGCTTTGGCATTTCTGCATATGAACTAGCCTGAATACTAACCTGTTGTGACAAATACACAATTAAAAGAGAAATGGTACTCACTACAGACACTGATGGAAAAAACAAATGAACCAACACAACAAAATTAATGTATACATGTAGGTTATTCTGTTAAATTAAACAGAAAATGAATTGCTACTGCTTCAGAAAATTATGTGCTTTATATAATTTGGGATTTAATTATAACTAATATGCACAAACATATATACACATATAATACATTGAAATAATCTGTATAATAAATTTGTTGTAGTTGAAAAGAATTTAATTAATATATGGTTATGATAAGAAAAAACAAGAGTGGTATGCACTCTATTAAATTATATAGGCTTTATAGAGTATATATATACTTTATAGAGTAACTATAGCTTTATCAGGTAAATTTGTCATGTGTTTTTGTTCAGTATAGATGAATTTAAATATAGTCTCATTGAAAAGATACCACTACAAAGGTGAGAAATAATTTATTAAAGTTTGGCATCAATATAATCTGTAAGTTTTTAATTTCTACATATATATATATATGAATACACATTATGTGTACCTACATATATATATATACACACATAAATACATGAACATATATATTCATATATATATTTATGCAAGTCCCATATTTGCATTGGTTTTTTTTTCTGAGATTGACTATTTACAGATTTGACCATTTAGTTAGGCCTTTATTGCTATCTGAAGATATATGTCATTTTCAAGAAGAAAATACACAGTTTAGTATTTTGAATAGCCTATAAATATCATTAATTTCTCCATAATGTTGATGGGCATTGGTGGAAATATTAAAATGTCATTTGCTATAAAATTTTGGAAATATTTCACTTATTTGGGCTTTAGATTTTTATCCATTGATTGAGAAGCAGTATTGTATAATGAGTTTCCAGACAACCTTAAAATCTGAACCACCCAGCCTTTGACAGGAAAAGTCTGCATGATTAATATCCTACCACTATCAGGACCAAAAGTTGTAAAGTCTGATGAGTTTTCTCAATGCTTGTTCCTTGTGACAATGAAATAACAGATTGGGTGTCAAAACAACAATAAAAACAAAACCTTTTTTTTTAAAAGTATGTAGAGACATAAGTTCTTTTCCAATATGTATTTAAAAATCTTATGGAAAATTAATTTACAGAACTGCTTTCATAAAAAATAAAATAAGAAGGTCAAGTGGCAGGTAATACCCCGGTTTTGATAAATAGGATAAAAAATGAAAGACTGTAGGGTGGTCATGGTTGTCTACAATAGCTATAGGGAAAGATAACATTCAGCTAATTATAAGGCACTTTGTTTATCTCTAGGTTTGAATTGCATAGCACTAGCCTAGATATGCTGTACTAATCAAAGCAATTTCATTTCTGCCATGTAAAGTGAAATATTACCTGGCCAATTATAAGCTCTTGTTCTCTCCAGTCCCTGATGAGTTTCTTATGAGGAATCTGTATAACTTCTGGAAATTGTGTCTTTTGCCCCCAAATCACATTTTAAATTTATGAATACCACTGGCCTTACCCCCACCCCAAGCAGTTTTATCTCCATTAACATGTCATGTGCTAAACAAATGTGAACTAGCAAGACTTTTTTGCATGTTTAGATTAATTAAATCATTAAGCCAGTAGTTGCTCTGCTGCAAACATCTATTTGGTCCTCTTGAATTTATTATCTAATATCTGTGGGCACTGATTAGCAGTTTTGCTCATTATTGAACTGAACTCGTTGCATAAATCAGGGCCCTAAAACATTACTTAGTGCAGTTGTTCCCTGAGCCATTTTTAACCTTTCTGGCTCAAGTACTTCCATTTAGTTTTTTCAAAAGATAAATATGTACACTTTCGTTTCTCAGGCTTAATCTTGACAGTAAATCTTAAGAATAGATGAACAATTTTCTGTCTTCTAGTTTTGTCACGTTTATCTGCTTTTGTTCTATGTAAAGCAGGCATTTTACTTAGTTTCTCACTCAATTCCAAATACTTCACAAACTTGGAAAAATTCTTCAAATGTTACTTTTTTTCCCTTCTTCATAAGTTGTACTCCAACATATGAATAAGCCAAGCAGTCATATTTCAAAGTACTTTTTCTTCCCTAAGTTTTCTCTCTGTGTCCGTGTTTCTCCCATCTCTCTCTCCTCTCTCTCTCTCCTCTCTCTCTCTTTCTCTCTCTCTCTCTCTCTCTCTCTCTCTCTCTCTCTCTCTCTCTCTCT
>JAJPUD010002592.1:89059-130768 GCA_023553655.1 Myrmecobius fasciatus
TCTCTCTCTCTCTCTCTCTCTCTCTCTCTCTCTCTCTCTCTCTCTCTTTTTGTCTCTCTCTCTCTCTGTCTCCCTTCCTCTCTCCCTTTTTCCCCATTTCTCCTTCTATCTCTCCTTCACCCTCTCCCCTCTCTCCCCCTCTTTCTTTCTCTTCTTTCCCTCCCTCCTCCTCTCTCCCTTCATCTTTCTCCTTTCCTCCTTCCTTCTCTCCCCTGTTTATCCCCCCATCTTTCTCTCTTTTCATATATCTCCCATTCTCTTGCTCTCTCTCCCTCTCTTCATCTATTCCCCCTTTTCCTCTTCTTTCCTCTCTCTCTCCGTCTTCTGCTTTCTCATTTAACATTAATCTATGATTTATCTATCTCATTTGAAAGGAAAAAGAAAAGGAAAAAAAATTAGCAGATTCGGTTAAAGCAGAACAGTGGCCTACTTTCCCATTTCATCATCTCAGTATATGTAGGTGTATGACTCAGCAACAAAATTAGTCATTATAAAGATTTCCTAAATGAAAGCTAACAGAATATAAATAAAAATATACATATTATATGCAAAAGAATGAACTATTTGCTGTTGTTTCTTTTAAATTATGTATAATTTAAGATGGTCATAATGAAGTGAAATAATTTTTTTATTTTTCATTTTATTTGCATTTTAAAAATAAATCATAAATTACAAAACTAAATGACAGAATCTTTTACTTTTAGTCACGTATATTTCTCCATTCCAATGACCACCTATAATATTTGTGATTACACCTTTTAAAAAAAGATTTCAGCACAAATATGTAGAGCTAATGAATTAACGAAGAGCATACGATATGTTTTTTATTCTGTTCTGAGCCAAAACATATTTACTTAGGGTTGGGATAACACATTTTTCAGCCCTAGGCAAGGTTTGAAAATTGTACACCACTCCATTTAAAAACTATGACCCCTGTGTGTGTGTGTGTGTGTGTGTGTGTGTGTGTTTTACAATAGGATTTGAGTATTTCCTGTATCACATATGACTTGATGTCACAAAATAAATACCAAGGTGCTATGGAAAGCACCATCATCAAACATCAAAACATCATATAACATCAAGAAACATTTAAATTAAAAAAAAATACATTTCTTGCTTTGCTCCAGTGGGTTTTAGGCCTGAGGTGGCTGTTCATCTAAGCCTAACCTGAACCCTGTTTCAACAAAATCTGCAGATAACCAAGAAATATAAGCAAATATTTGTCATCTAATAACATAACTATTTTCATGAATGGCAATGATATCTTTAAAGGCCTCTGTCTTGCATGTTTTCAGAATAAAACAAGGTAATGTGACTTAATTTTTGCATCTAGATGCAGAATATATTCATTCTTAAAATAAGTAAAATACTATGTATAACTAAATGTTGGGAAAGGATATTATTAACAAATTCATTGATCTTCTGTTAAGCCATCCTATAAAATCTTGACAGACAAAAATGAAATGCATTATAAAGTCAGTCACATCCTGATTTTGCCATATTTTCCATGATAGTTTTTTTTATTTGTATTGATAATATAACTATTTTCGCATATTTACTTCTTTGAACTCATTGATAGGATGAACTAGATATGGGTTTATGCAGCATAAAGGTCATATTTATGACTTTTTCATTGGATTAAGAATAGTATTCCAAATCTGCTTTGTTTTAGAAATATGAATATGGGGGAATGTACTTTGATTTTATTCCACTTCCATTATGTCACTAATAAAAAATTAAAAATCTGTCTCTTCCTGAGGTGTATAATTTGCATTTCTAACCTGAATAACCATCAAAGTTAGTTCTATCACTTATGAATGTTGATTATTTCATCTATTCCCTTTTGTACCTTTGTAACATTGAATCTAGCAAACTATATATTCTAACACAGTATTAATATCAAGATTTCCTCTCACAGCTTCAATAGAATCCTTTTTTAAAATAAGAAATTTCATTCCATCATGAATTTTGTGGTTCTTCTCAAAAAAAAAAAAACATCATGATAATTCTTCTCTTGATATTTATTTCAGTTTGAAGATGATATTGATATTGGTGTCACATGTATACAAAATGGAAAAGACCAATCTTGATCCAATAAGAAGAAATAACTAGGGGTCAGGGGTTTTACCTCAGCTCCTTCCTAAACATGTGAGCAGAAGCATTAATGCCCCTGACTCTCTACAATTCACTCCTGTGTAAAAGCGGGATTATAATACTTATACTAGTCCTCTGCAAAATCTTGAGATGTTTTACAAGAATTATGAGGCAATGCATCTTTTTTGAGTTTTAGCTATGGATTCTGTTTGTAGAACCCAGTGCTAACCATGTCTCTGCCACTTTGGTTAAACTATGATGGTGTTTTAATTTTTCTACTAAAAATCATATATCTTTGATTCCTTCCTTTATGATTACACAATAACTTCACATATTGTTTTGATATATACTTCTCAACTTAGTCTCCATCTAGAGAAAAGCAAAGCTAAATGCAGATGTCAATTAATATTTGTATAACTATTTCTGGGAGGTCTATCTCCAGTAATTCTGCTACTGGACCCAGATGGCTCCACAGGAGCCAGTGAGGCTGGTGATTCTGATAGTTTTCCCTCACTTAAACCCAAATCACTTGCATGTATGACCTCCATGGTATCATAGTATTCTTTGAGAATAAAAGACAAACAGCATCTGCAACAACTATTCCTGGTCTCAAATTCCATTCCATAGAATGTTTTGTCTACATGCTGTTTCTCCCTGAAATAGTCAAATATTTTCAAATACCTTGATAGTATGTGTGGGGGAACCTGCATATATTATATAAGACATTATTTCAAAAGCATCTTCAATTTTTTTTTCAAGAAAAGTTGATTGAAAATAAATATGTGAGTCACGGAGTAAGAAATTTAAAAATTACCCAGTAGGAAGTTACTTAAAAGAAGTGACAAATGCATGGTTCATTCTTTTCTGAAGAGAACTGACACTTTCCCTTTTTGTTTTCCAGAGTAAATTAAGTGCCAAACAAACTTATTTTTATTTCTTTGCATTCAAGAAAATATCAGTTGCTAATATTTCACTTGAATCCTTCTTTGAGTATAAGTTGTCTTTTGTCCTCAAATTCAGAATGGTCTGTCACAGGCCAGATACGAAAAATCTCTTTGAACATTTAGGGGTGGATTCTCTAACTTTGCACATCTAGTGTATCTTCTGAGCTAATTCAATTTGGTTGAGTTCATAGAACACAGCACAGGGCAGACTAGGTTGAGTGGTCCTGTGCCAGTGTCTCCCATGTCATACAGACTCTCATGGTCTCTGTTAAGAACTTTAAAGTTCTTGTATCGCTTTGCCCTGTGTGAGTTCTCCATAAAATTATCTTTTTTGGCAAGCATACATTTGACATTCGAACAGTGTGGCCAGCCCAGTAGAGTTGTGTTTTCTGCAGTAGAGTTGGAATGCTTGGCAATTTAGTTCAACAAAGCATCCCAGTGTCTGGTACCTTATCCTGCCAGGTGATCTTCAGAATCTTTCTAAGATAATTCAAATGGAAGCAATTCAATTTCCTGCCGTAGTACTGGTATACTTATTATTAATGTGGACATCTTTGAGAATATGTCAGAATAAGGCTGTCTCCTGCTTTAAGAAAATATCAAATAATTTCATCTTTTAAAAAAATCATTCTATATTGTAAAGTTCTAGAGGAATAAAGATTTCATAACTACTTAGATATAGATAAGATTTTGATATTAAAATAGTATAAATATATGTACAATTGTATTTTATGAAGAGGTTCTGATTATGATATCTAAATATGATTATGATAACCTTCTGAAGTAGAAATGTAATTTCATATATCATAATTGGAATAAAAACTTCCTGTTTTTATATATGCATCTTTCTAGTTATTATAGTGCCATCCAAAATACCTTTTAAAACTTCTCTTTTCCTCTTCAGAGTGCATACTTAAGCATAAAGTTGAATCTGGATAATATAATTCCTTTAAATTACCATTTATGTTGACAAACAATTTACTTAAACAGTGAACACTTAAATCATGATAGCCTTCAACCACAGCTGCAATATATTACTACGAGGGTGGATATGATTATTTAAATAATAAACTCTATGTTAGGGTCATAATAATGAAACTTTCTGTAGAAAATCTCTAAAATGAACTAAAAAATCTACCTCAGATGTCTTAGTGCTCTTGTGTGGAGTTCAAAGCCTTGAATGCTCTTTCAGAAATTGATTTTTTGGCCTTTATTCTCCAGAAGATTGAAATATGTACAAGGTCAAGTAATTTTGAAATTATAGGGGAAGTATTAAGGATAAGATAATATAGTACAATAGATGTTAGATTGGATTTGGACTTGGAAGGCCTACATTTCAAATCAATGTTTTCCACTTATTTACTTCTATCTCCAGGATAACAGTTCTGTAAAATGAAGTATATTATTTTTCAAGTCAGTAAAATTCAACAAACATTGATATGTCAGACACTAAGCTAGGTGCTGGAGATACAGAGAAAAACAAAATCCTCTGATTTTGATAAGTTATTATTACATGGATAACTTCTATGTTTTTTCATGTTCTATAATTTAAAAATCATTTTATCCTTTTCTTATTTTAAATAGATTCATCTTCTCATTCCATAAATAAACTTTGAATCCACATGCTTCACTTTATAGAAATGCTATTCCAACATGTTATAAAGAGTACTTTGTCCCATTGCACTAAGAAACTACTTTGTTTTAGTATTTTAAATATTTGCCTTTTTTTCTCATTCCTCCATGCCTAATAGTGTTCATGTCACTCATTTCTCTTGAGAGGTTATACACATATTTGGATTATATTTATGTAACAACAAAACAGCTAGAAGAATAAAAGATTTACTCTTGTAAACAGCAGACAAATCTTGAATAAAGATAAGCCTGTAACTACTTGAATTTTTTTCCCTTTTGAATTTTTAGGAGAAAAACACAGTTACTAGAAGATGAAATAGTATCAAGGCTTGATTTTTTTCCTTTATTAATTTAAGAATATATTTTGGGGTCAATACAATACATATTTAGTCTCAGTGCTCTGCATGGTTTACATTAACATACAGTGAACTTTTGTAACTATGTTCAAAGTAATGATTTTAAAGCATTAATTCAACATGAATTATTAAACAAATACCAAAATATATTTGATAAAATATACTTGCTAAGAGAGGAAACTGCTACATATTTTAGAAATATTTTCAGCTCAGCTTTCTGTTTAACCTTTGGATAATCAAGATATTAATTTTTACTTCCCTTCTTAATCCCCTTTGACATTATCTCTAACTTCAATGCAGTGTGATTTCTTTCTTTCTTTATTTTTTGGTAATTGATAATATGTACCTCTCCCCCAAAAGGAATAAAATAAAATATAAATGTAAGACCATATGTATGACTCATTTCCATAGTTTTTTAATTGATGTATTTAGTCAATTGACCATAAATATGTAGAAATATCCTTAATTTGATTGGTCTCATATAATGAATATAAAATACTTTGCATCCTATGCAGTACTACATAAAATTCATCAACTTTTATTATCATTACTCTACTTAATGCTGTCCTTCTTGATCCTATAAGAAAACTGTTGAAGGGTGATCATTTATAGCATGGAACATGTATTCTTTGGATTTATCATTAGATTTAAATGATGTCATTACATTTTTTCCCTTTTTTTTTCTTAAAACTTTTTTATTCTTCAAAACATATGGTGGATAACTCTTCAACATTAGCCCTAGCAAAACTTTATGTTCCAATTCCCCCCCTTTCCCCATGCCCTCCCCTAGATGGCAAGTAGTCCAATATATGTTAAACACAGTAAAAATATTTGCTAAATCCAATATATGCATACATATTGATGCTTACCGTGCTGCACAAGAGAAATATAAAATGCAAACAAAAACAACAAAAAGAGTGAAAATGCTATGTTGTGGTCCACACTCAGATCCCACAGGCCTCTCTCTGGGTTCATACGGCTAGGATTATTATATAGTACAACTTTGTTTTTTCTTTGTTTTTCAGACCAAATAGAATGCAGTTATAAGGTAATGTTTGCTGATCTCAAACATTTGGCATAATATGATTATTTCCTTTACTTCACCTAAAATTAAGACTTTTGATGCATTTTTAGGGTTAAGTTCACATATGGAATAAGCAATATATAGAAGCCTTATGCTATTTATATTATGACATTATTCTTTGGACTGCAATTTTTTAAAAAGTTATTCTATATCCTCAGATATTTAATTCATGTTAAAATCTTCCAATAAACATTCCCTGAATCAAATTGGGCATTTTGTTATGGTACCAAACAAGGATCTGTTCAGTAAAATTGTAGCATTCTCCATCATAGAAATTAATGGAGTAGCTTCTAATGTTAATGGGATGTCTATAACCCATAGGCAGAGAAGTCTTGTCAACAAAGAACACAAGACACATGAAAGGTAAGTTCTATAGTATCTTCAGATAAGCTCAGATATGCTAATCCCTGCTTAGATTTGGAAGCCTTACTTTGACCTAATTCTTGGTGATTTGATGATCTGAAATGTACATTCTGAAAGTAAAAAAAGAACATTAAATAGTCACCTGAAAGGAAAACCAGGAAGATTTTTAAAATAGTACTTAATAAACAACTATTATTACTGATAAATATTATTGAGTACAAGAATAGTCAGCTCCTGGAAGGATATGTGAATAAGATGTCCCTCAATGATATTAAGAAGCACATAGTTAATATTCACTAAATTGTGAATGTGTAATATGACTTTATAAGAGAACTTTTTATTCATCAGAAGAAGAAAGAATGGAGCACAAAACCGCCTTGCACTTGTCACTCATTCCATTAAAGAGGCATGGCTACAAGGAATTTTCAACAGATTTTCCATTTTTTTTAAGAGAAAAGAATTATCTTGATATTTAAACACTTTACCAAATTGCTTAAAACCTAGAAATATATGTATTGATTTGAGAATGGAGGAATAAAAAAAAAAAACATTAAGTATCTATTCAAATAAGGTATCCTAGAACTACTACCATACTCAGGGGAGTCAAAGAGCTACCTGACTGAATGAATGAAAGAATAAATTAATGAATCAAAAAACATTCAGCATTTAATTTTTGCCATACAGATAGTGTTTGCCATTCAGATGGTGCTTTTAGGAAAAAAGGGTTGTATTCTAATTGTGTTGATAATAACGCTTATAATCAAGTGAGAGTAAAGAATACAATTTCATTCTTTCTAGATGTATAAAACCTCTGAATAAGAGGCAAAATTTAAACACTGATCTTTTCAAATCAAGCCCATCCTTCTATCCATAATTCCAGACTGCTCTAATGAATTAAATATCCAATTGAGAGAAAGACAAATCTAAAATTTTAAGAGTGTCACTTTCATATATTATTTATGTCACTCAAGGCAAAGTAAGTGTAATACAAACAAAACAAGAATTGTAAATTTTCTTGTCAGGTTTTGCCATGTCTCCCCCCCCCAAAAAAAGGTCAATGAGCTACCTGACTGAATGATTGAAAGAATAAATTAATGAATCAAAAATCATTCGGCACTTAATTTTTGCCATGCAGATAGTACTGAAACATTAGGGATAAAAGTAAAAAAGTAAGACAATCCCTGCCTTCAAGGAGCTTGTATTCAGATGGTGTTTTTAGGAAAAGAGGGTTCTATTGGCATTCATTTCTCTGGTGTTAGGACAATCAACAAACTTCCATTCAGTTTAAAATATCTGTTTCTGAATGAATCTAAAGCGGGATTCTTAACCAGGGATCCATGGACCTTTAAAGGTTCCATGGAGACATTTCTGTAAGTTCTTAAACTTGGATAGGAAAAAAAAACAACATTATTTTCAATATCTTTTGTTCTGTAATTTAATGCATTTTATTTTTTGCCTTTAAAAACATTATTTTGAGAAAAGGTCAATAGATTTTACCAGACTACCAAAATGACTAATTATACACAGAAAAGGTTAAAATATCTGATCTAAAACAATGTAATTTACTACTTCTTACTACCAGTGTTTCACTGTTTGTAGCTGAATTGACGTAAAAAGGCAGATGATTACTAAGCTTCATCTGTGAAAGGAAGCAGTACCTATTCATAAAATAGAACTGTAATAACAATAATGACAAAAATATTGTTAGTATCATATAATCATGACACAAAAACAATAACAGTAATAATAATCACTTGATATTTTCAATGGAATTAAGATCTTCAAACACTATGATGGTTGGGATTTTACAATTGTCCTGAGCATCAATGCCTTTGAGATCACTTTGACATCTAAACCAACAACTATAATCTATCCTAAAAATAAATGCCCTTGATTTAATCTTGTGGTTACACAGTTTTCTAGAAGCCTGGAAGTATGATGCTATCTCAAATGCAGAAACCTTGAGATACTGACTTCTACAAAGTACAAAATTAGATTGTTTCATTTTGACTGGAACTTTTGATGTTGGAAGATTTCCATGATATTGATTAGTCTTCAGGATCATTAAATCACAGTATCTTAAATTTGGCTTATGTCTTGAATGGAGTGTGGAGGATATGAGTCAAAAGAGATTTCTCAAACAATGTAAGATATTTATAAACTGTTAACTTAAATCATCTTCCCATAAAAATGTATTATCTTGGGAAAGGCATACTATAGCTGTCTTCACCCAATTTGGGGCATTTTATAATGAATTGTGTGAAAGCTTTGTTTGGTGTTCTAAAAAAGCATTGAATATTGAAAAAAAAAAGAATATGACACTAAATAGCATGGTTAATGGGCATTTTTTTTTAGATTCCAGTTATTTAACAAAACGAGCCAGTCACTCAAAGTCACATTTTTTTTTAAACAAATGAAATAACTAAAAAAGCTATGATCAAGGAGTTCAAGGATTTTTTGGCAAGAATTTTATATTAACTATTACAATTCTGCTTTATGAATACCAAACAAATAGTTTAGATGAAAGAATACTTCAATAACTACCAGTTTTCTGAAACATATTTTAAAGGACATTGGTCAAGAAGTCTCTTAATGGTTCTCATTCTTTAACAGGTTATTCCAATAATCAGAGAGGATTAGGTTGAATCTTACTTTTGCTACTTAACAGTTTTATGATGCTGGGAAAGTCACCTAACATTCTTTTTTTTTTTTAACATTCTTTTTTTTAAAACTTTTTTTTAAATTAAAGCTTTTTATTTACAGAACATATGAGTAATTTTTCTACATTCACCTTTGTAAAACTTTCTGTTCCAAATTTTTCCCTTCTTCCCCCCCCACGCCCTCTCCTAGATGGCAGGTAGTCTAATACATGTTAAATATGTTAAAATATATGATAAATCCAATATATGTATACATATCTATACAGTTGTCTTGCAGCACAAGAAATATCGGATCTGTCACTTAACATTCTTCAATTTAGTTTCATCATTTATAAATTGAGCAATTGGATTAGATAATCTCTAAAATATCTCTATCCTCTGGATTTATGATTCAATGAGGAGTTTTCAGTGCTGCTGAATAATTAATGGGACAAAATCTTTAGACATAACTTTACAATCTCCATCCAGATTTAGATAAGTCCTTAGAAATAAACATGAAGCTATTATTTCTGTACCTATAACCACTGATTTTCATCAAAAGTTAGTTTTTGGTAATAACTGTAAACATAGATTAAGGTAGGCTCTTGACCTCATAACTGAGGTCATAGGATTAAAGCAAAATCTTAAAACGTATGTATATGTGAGATATCACCATGCTGTTCAGTGTTAAAGGTTTCTTATTTACATAATTTCCTACTATTATTATAGTTTATTCCAATGCTTATGTGACCTTGACTTTGTGTGTGTGTGTGTGTGTGAGATGTTATCTCTTGTGAGTCCATTACAGGATTTACCACTGAAGAAAATAATCGCTTTCTTTGGCCACTGTTTCTGAAGGAGATTCCCTGAGTCACGTTGTATTTCCATACCTACCAATATAATAAAGGGAGAGCTTTCTCATAGGGTAATGTTTTGCTGGTCAAAAAACTATATTACCTTAGAGGATGGAAGCTAATGATCTATGGCTCAGTGATGGTACTTTTTATTCCTTTCTGCTTTGTTTACGCTTTGTTTCTTTAGAGATCTTGCAGTTATATGCTGCAGTGATTTCTCAGATGAGGTTTTACAGCAATAAAAGAATAGTTATTTAAAAGGTTGCTTATCACTTGTCTTTTTGCTGTTGCCTAACAAAACATTTTTCCTTTGGAAACTCAGTATGCTTTAACATTCATATTAGTAAAACAGAACATCATTTAAGACATCAATTGTCCAATATCAATAATGTGTGAATTCAGGAAACAACTTAAGTATGAAGATCTCTGTAAATAAAATAAACTACTTATACCTTGAGAGTCAGAAACAGAAATAAACCCATACCTCCATTTTTAGTGGTATTTTTTTTTACATTAGGCTTTAGGAAGGACTATCACCCCCAACTATATCTAACAATAAAAACCAAAGGTTGGAAATAAGTTAGTGAATATGTTTCATGTTTCATTTGACTTTGCTTCTAATCATTTTTCGAAAGTGGTGAGACACCTATTATGTTTCCTTTATAAGGACCCTCATACCCTGCTAAATACTGAGTGGAAATGATATTCCTGGTCCTTTATTATTTCATCCTCTGGATCAAATTTTTTTAAGTAGGTTGAATCATCAACTATTTAACATGAGTTAAAATAACCTTTAAAAATAGCCTTTCTTATAGTTTAGTGAGGCAAATTTTTTTTAAATATAAATCCTAGCTATCTCAAGTTTTTTTTTTCTTTTCTTCTTTTTTCCACGCTGAATATGTCTTAAACAGAGAGTTGAAGATTGTAATTATTGCCATGTAATAAAAAAATAAAACAAAAACAAAGTCCTCAAGATACTTGTGAAATTACAGGCCAATTTTTTTTTATACCAATATGAGTTTTCATGATTTTTTACAAAATCGCTACTTGAGGCATCTGAGCTTCAAAGGCTGACCAAGTACTCCATATGTTTTTGCCCAACACATATTCTTATCTGTTTGGAAATCCAGTGAAAGTTTGTGAGAATTTTTTTTTATGGATTTATTTAGGAATTCTCTAGATAGTGCTTAGTTTTCAATCAATACATTTCAATCAGTAAAGGAGAGAGTATTTTCAAATACAAACATAGCTATTCCTTTTTTTTCTTCTTATAGAACAAAGTATTTCTAGAAAGAGAGATATGACAAATAAATGGCTTGAAACAAAAGAAAATATAAATTGACATGGTGCAGACATTATTACAGATGGCAATAAGAAAGCAGAATATTTCTATTTAAAAATTTTCTTTTTTCTATGTCATTGTTGAAGAATTAATATAAGAACTTTTATTCCATTATTTCAATAGCATTTTAATAAACCAGGTTTTATGAAATATATGCATGTATAGTCTGTATTACATGATTTTGAGAAAAAAATGGGACTAATAATGACAAAATGCTCTTTCAGGCTTCTGATAGATTAATGATTGTAAATGTTACTGATCCTCTTTCCAGAGTAACTAATTATATATGACCTTGATTAAATCACTTTACCTATTCTTAGATTTATGTAAAGTGAAAGGATGAATTGTATAATCTCTAAGGTCTATTTCAGCAAAAATATGTTATTCAATTAAAAAATACTGTGGCTAGTGCTTTCATTTTAAAGGTTTTTTTTCATCCCCTCTGAATTGATTTCATATGTGAAATTGTGTTCTCTCTCTATCATTAGATTGTAAGCTCCTATTGGGCAGAGGCTTTTTTCTTCTTTTACTGTATCTCCAATACTTAGCACAGTTCTTGTCACACAGTAAGCACTTTCTAAATGCATGTTAATTGATTCTTGTTTCTATTTGGGGAAAAACTTTGACAGTGAAGGTTGGATTTCGGATTGGAACACACACACATTTTTATAGGCCTCATATGCCAAGTTTATTCCTCATGCCATATGCCTGTTACAGCTTGCAGTGACAGAATTGTTTTATTTATTTTCAAGATAGTTATCAATACATTCAATTCTTGCTGGAAGCTCTCATTTTATATTTAGAACTTGGATGTGGTCTCTTTTGATAGTACCCTTAACTGGTTCATTCTAATAGCTTTTTTTAAACATTGGAATAGCATGTACTTTATTTCAAATTGCCTATATTCAATAGCTTCCAAATAAGTAATACAAGACAGACAAAAGTGTGGATAGTCATGTACAATCTTGGTAGGTAAAATAAAGTGTTTAATATGATTCAAAAATACAATAAGGAAATTAAAATTATGGGAAACATTACAGAATTGTTGATTTTTAAATTAGTTCAAAGTGAGAACTTTTTTCATTCTTTATAAAACAATGAAATAGAAAAGCAGATAGCCTAACAGTAGGTTTTTAATTACCTTGATCAAACAGACATGTTTTCTGTATTTCTCTTTGAGAAGCCAATTGAATTAGAATCCCAACATTCACTTTTATCTGAAAATATAAAAGAAAGTTTGCTGTATTGAGTTCCATGAATTAAAGATAAGAAAAACCCTATATAAATAGTTATAAATAGAACAATAAAAATTAGCTATAAATGTTCAACAACTTACTGCATATTCTGTGGTGAACTGTGAAATAAAATATGATATTCATGATTGAGTATGTAGTATAATGATACTTATTGACATGGGTCTTTGTGGCAAAATGTGGTTACTTATATCATTCAGATAAGACTTTCAATTTTGTTCCCTAGTGATTTTCAAAATACAAACACACGTGTTTGAGTACACATATATGTGTATGTATATGTTAAGGTTCTCCCTTTTGAGTACAAAATAAAATAAAAAGTAATAACAGTAAAAAGCCAATGGGCAAAAATTGATTCATAAATGAGAAGGTGGCATTCATCTCAACGCTCTTATTGGAAACCTAAATCTCAGTAAATTTGTAGCCTAAGGATACAATGGGCTTAAAGGATTTCTGTCTCTGAAGAAAAATTAGAAGGCCTTTGAGGTAAGGTAAATGGAAAAGGTTGTTTGGGCAAACGCAGAGCTCTAGCACTATTAAATGTTAAGCACCATCAGGGGGTATCTCAGTCATTAACAAGAGTGGCATGTGGGAGATTGTTTCAAGCAGGAGAAGAATTATGGATGACTATGTGGAAGTGGCATAATGCCACAGGGAAATTCTGTCAAGCAAGAAAATGATTTTTTTTGGAAACTTACTGTAAGAGAAAAGTGAATACCTCCTTCACCCATTCTCTCACCCCAGACCAAAATACAAAATGGAAGAGGAGAAATAGAAAGAGAGAAGGAAAAGAGACAGAGAGAAAGAGAGACAAGAGACAGACAGACAGATAGACAAAGAACAGGGAGGAAGGGGAGAAGGAGGGGGAGAGAGAAGAGAGAAAGAGACAGAGGGATGCAAAGAGAAGAAGAAAAGAATCTAGGGAAGGAAATTCTGATGACAAAGTTTTTGAGTTTATTTTCACAAGCCACAGAGTAAAAGACTTGATAATCTGTGGCAGCCAATCATGTCCATGAGGTACACTTATTATTTACTAAAGAAATAAGGATGATTATAGTCTTGCAAAATCCAGGTAGTTAGCACTCTTGATTGATTGGGAAGTACTTTATAGACTCTGCATGTTAGTTTTATGTGTGATTAAAATAATCTCAGGGGTTCTCTTAGAAAGAAGCAAGTAAACTTTTTTTGTATTGCCGCAGTACTTTGCCATATGGGAAGGAAAAATTTAAGAGCTGACTCAGGATTCCTCTTGGAAACCAGACTTAGAAGGCTGAGCATAATGTATACATGAAGCGCACCCCCTTTTTTTCAGGCAGCAACTTTCAGACAGCACTAGGCCATCCATCTGGCAAGTCTGAAAAATATGCTGGCATTCAGAACTCTGAAAGAAAACATCCATGTTCCCATGTGAGTGAGCGAGTTGTGATTACACCAGTTTCATGAATTTCATGGACCCTAAATTGGGATTACTTCTAGAGTATTGAGATTATCTTCTGATTTTCTAGACATAAAATGCTTCAATAGATCAGTAGCCAGTGTAATTCGTAATTCCAATTCACAGTTAGTTGTTTGTAAATACAAGGTTTTTTTGGTTGTATTGTTCTAAGGATCTTTGATGCATGCATCATTCAAGGCAATATTATAGTGAAATTACTTTCAGTAGTTCCTCTAAACAAGTCATGTTATTCAGTGGCAGGGATTTAATAATGTTATTGTTCAATCAACAAAATCAGTTCTCTTAAAAACAAAACAGCTGAAGCTATAATGAGATGGAGTTTTTTCCATCTGTTTTTGGAAGTAGCAGATTGTAGGAGTCAGGAACCTTGAATTTATTTCCAGTTCTGACATGGACTCTTTGTAGTCTTAGGCATATCATGTAAACACTTTAATGTACTTTCATCATAAATACATTCAAAACAATAGTGATTACTTACCTCACTGAAACATTGGTTGAATTGAAAATGAGAAGAGAGAAAATACACAGCGTTTTAAGTACTCAAATTTTATTTTTGCTGGAGAATTTGACTCAGTCTTTTATTTTCACTATCTTTTAGCTCACCATTTCTGCTCCACTTTCAAATTTCATTTGTTTTTTTGATAAGTTTTCAGTCTCCCATCTGTGTGAATCATTTAGTATTCTTCTTTGTGACCCGGTTAATTTCTCACAAGAATTAGTTGTAAATTTCAAATAAGTGTATGGATGTTTTATCAGAGTTTTGTACTGCAGCAAGATAACTGTATAAATATGTATACATATTTTTTGATTCATCATATATTTTAACATAATTAACATGTATTAGACTACCTGCCATCTAGGGTAGGGAATGGGGGGAAGGAAAGAAAAATTTGTAATGGAAGGTTTTGCAAGGGTCAGTGTTGAAAATTACCCATGCATATGTTTTACAAATAAAAAGCTTTAACAAAAAAAAAAAGAAGAAAAAAAAAGTTTTGTACTGAATCAGTATGGAAACCCTCAGATAACTTATATTCTAATAATGTATATATAATATAATATGTAATATAATATAAATAAGATATTCTAATAAGACACACAGAAAATTTGAAGAGAGTGTGCCTTTACAATTGGTACATTATGTGTAATATGTAACTTAAGTGTACAAATATTTTATTCTTATATTTATTTAGACTGATGTCTATCGGTTAGGTATTATGTCATCCAAACTTTGTATCTTTATTATTATGTACCATATTTGGCACATAGTAGGTTTCTAATTAATGATTTTTGATTGGCTTCATTTGTTATTAGAGAGCTTGTTGCTCTTAAATACAAATAATCTGACATATATGAAAATTGAGAATGACAATTTTTTTGTAAACATGATATACTAGAACTAGTTGTAGATGAATGTTTGTAGTTGGCAGATTTCATAAGTAGCTGCTGAAAATGTTAGCCATCAAACATATTTAAGAATACTTGAATCAGATGTAGAAATAGGAATTTTGGAGGTTTGCCATGAACAAATTTATGATAGAAAAGTAAGCAGTCCCCTGATGGTAAGAAGACCTATCACTTAAAGTAATTTCTTTCTTAGGGTACAAGAGCATGAAATTCAAAAGAAACTACTATTTTTTAAAAAATATTTTTAAAAAATTAAACTTAGACCAAATTATGCCTATGATGTCAATCTGAAAGAAAAGCTTCCAAGTTGGAGAGGAAACTATAATATAAAACTTATAATATAACTTATAATATAAAAAGAATGTGCCATGAATATTTTTGAATAGTGTAGTCTTTACAAATCTGTTAATAAATTACTATTCAAGACAAGGCAGCCATGATATCATTGGTGAAAGATTAATAACTTCCTGAAATTTAAAAATATTTGTGATAGGTTTTACATGTATTAACAATACTATTACAATTTTATGGATGATTCTTGGAGTAGGTAGACTCCAAATAAAGGAAAATAATTTTGTAAATAGTCTTGTGGCAGTTGAAATTGTACATGTGGAATACAAATATAAGAGTTACTGTTATAATTGATGTTTTATAGCTAGACTTGGATTATTATATGTATATGTGTATGTATATTATATACATGTATATGTATAAGTATAAGAAACCTGTTCAAGTTCATGGCTGAGCTGGCAGAAACGTACTTATTTCTCTCAAGGATTTTCAGTCAATATCCCATGAGTACAGAGGGGTTATGTGTGTATATTTGCAAATGCTCATTCAGGGTTGTGATAGATTAAGTATATAACAATATATCCTTTTGTCTCAAGTCAAGCCTCAAGCCCAAAGTGACTTGATTGAGAGTGATTGAAGGAAGTTAGAAAGAAAAAGTGAGTTGGTCTATTATATTCTAATTTAAAATGAATAATAATTATGCTGATGATAAGGAACATTTTTCATGATCTAAATGGGCTGCCTGGTGGACATGGTAAATCTCTTATTATGTAGATCTCTAACACAGCTTCAAATATGGCATTTGAGACCACAAAGAGACTGAAAAAAGAAATGTGGGCCTGCCTGCCACAGCTTTGCTGGTTTTCATAGCTGCACCTGGCACACGTTGCTTCTTAGACACATAGAGACTATAATAGAACTTCTGTGGGTGAAAATGGGAGTCTTTGAACATAACTTCTCTGTGTAATTAAATGATTCTGATTCAGGAACAAAACTTTTTACTTTGAAATAATGTGTTTTCTCTATCCATCTTTTATTTGCATGTTTCCTTCTAATGTAGGCTTGGCCTTGTAAATAGTGTGAATAAATGCTATAATTAAAAGCATCTCTGATGGCATTGTACTTAAGGGAATTCACTCTCCCTGGTTTTTTTGGAGATACATAACAGCCATAACAGATGGTGTGTTTAGATCCAATCTCCTTATTATTTACCAGCCCAGTATTAAAGAAGACCTTTATCAGTTCCCATAATAAAATAGGGATTGATTTGATAATGGGATTATCTTGATAGGCTTTTATTCCATCTGGGAATCACTGTTTACTTATTGGCTAGGGAGCCAGTCACAACAATAAATTGATTAATTTGATTTGCTTTAAAATTTTTTTAAAAAACCTCATCAACAACATTATAAACTTTGTTTTCCATGATATTGAACTTTTGGACGTCGTACTTCAAGTTTAATTTCAGTGTAATTAAAAGGATATATTGTCATATTGTCAAATTGTCTTGCTACTTAAGAATGGGTTAATAAGTATAGGGAAAGACCTGACCTCTAAATTTGTCTATTTATGAGATTATCACTGACCCCATTATTTTTTATTATAGTGATGATGCAGTGGATACTCGTTGATTCTATGGGCAATATAAATCGTCTTTTATTATTTTTTCTCATCTATTGATTTAATATTGACCTAATTAATTTTCATATTAGATGCATAAACTTCTGTTGATTTTTCAAGACTGACTAAATTTGGGTTATTTTTCAAATTATTAAAACCTGAGAAAGCTGGAAAGAACAAAACTTGGAATTAAAGAATGTTAAAATAACCATGAATTTAATAGGCATTCATGGGAAATTTGGTCTCTGGATAATTGTCAAAATCTACATCATTACTTTTAGGAAAACTAGTTTAATGTGATATAATAGTAATGATATGTGTAAAATAAAGAAAACATTGTTGGGTAAAGGATAAAGGGAAAGGACTTCATGAAGACTTTCTTTAAAACTTGACTCTGAGTCAACCTTGTTTTGGGAATGTGGAAGAGTAATTTAATTTCTTAATTTTTCTACACAACTCTCTAAGATTTTTAAATTACATAGCAGCTGCTGATCTGCATCCTTGGATATGCATCTTGATTAATTAAATCCCATATCAAAGCCATTATATGATCACATAGGATTTTAAAGTTTCCAAACCACTTTATATGCTTTATATTATGTGATATCCACTAAAGCCCTATAGCAAGTGCTTTTTAAAGACTTTTCTGGAGCTTCTTCTGTATTACAGTTATGAATTGAGTCAAGGCAAAGTATTATAAATAAGATAATAACAACAATAATAAAAAAATACAAATTAATCCTCAAATTAAATGAGGATATTTAAAAAAATTGAAAGCTAAACATGAGTCAGATTAAAGTCATTCTTCATTAACATTGATAATAACATTTCTATAAGGGTTTAAGTTCCACAAAATACTTTATAAATATCATCTTGTTCTTACAGTAACTCTAGGAAGTATATCCTATTTTTGTCCTTTTTAAATAAATAAGGTAATTAAAGTAGATAGATGTTAAGTCACATGCTTGGTCATAGTTAGTAAGTGACTCATGCTGGTTTTAAACTCAGTTCTTCCTTACTCTGTTATCAGTACTTGTTGACCTATTGTTGATGGTCTTTAGTTCTGGAAGAGGACCAAAGATTTCATCAAAATAGTGTCTTGATTTGTACAATCCAGCTACCCACTATACACATAACTGTGGCAGTCATTGTAATAAAATATTTAAAAAGTGTCCCTAACAAATTTCAACTTTTCAAATTCAATACTGAGCTGTTCCTAATAGCTGGTACTCTTCTCTGGATGCTTTTGACATAGCACTTCTCTAGACATTCACTCTTGACCTTTAACATGTGATAGATAGAGAGCTAGATATAGATGGATGGATGGATAAGGTGGATGATGGAAAGAAAGAGATATCAATATATATGTTTCATCTATAGATATAAATATATGTTGAGTGCTAATTGAATATTTTCTAGACTTTGTGGTAATGATATATGAACTATTTTGGCTGCTGACATTCCTCAGCATATTGAAATTTTTTTTAAGCAGTAGATTTTTGTGATCTCTGTTATGGAAATATCATTATGACTAGCCTATTAACATTTTAATAATTATTAATAGTTGCCCCTACATTTATGATGCTATTAGTTAGGTTGGTCATTTAGGCCTAGCTAGTTATTGGTATTAGGCCAGTATCATAGAAGACCTCTTACTCAATCATCTTTTCTCAGAAATAGGCTAGAGGGAAAAGGGACTTTCATATTCATCCTTCACTTCAAAGCTCTTTTGTTTTCTAGACTCTTGGAAATTAAATTGGCCATAGCTGAGCTCAGATTTTCTGGCCTTCTCTGACTCTAGGAACACTTTCATAATTTAAATGGGGTGCAAAAGTAGGAAGTACCAGTTCATTTGGCTTTCAATAATGACAAAAGAGGCTTCATGTTGTTTGTAAATTTGGAAAGGTAGGTTGGTAGCAGAAAAACTGGAAAGAAAATAGTAAAGAGAAATGTAAAGATGAGTAAGGTGGGTAAAGTAGGAAAAAATGAAATTTCTCTGACTCAATCCATCAATACTTAGTGGTTTTTTTTTTTTTTACTTTTAACTGATAAATCTTTTAGTGCTAAGAACAACATTAAATCTTCTTATATTCTCAAAATAATACAACCAGAAAATTGAAAAGATGTTGGCATACAGTGTTAAAATTGGATTTCTTACAATGTAAAATTCTGGGCAATGAATCTTCCCTTTCTTTTCCTCCACTATTCAGCATATTAGTCTCTCAACCTACTTTCAAATTTTTAACATTCCTATTCTTTCTTTATTAAAAAAAAATCACTAGCTTAATAATGGGACATTTTTGGTTTCATTCTTTAGGAGCTGCTTATACATGAGAATACCCCTTTCAGGTCTTTATCCTTCTAAAAGTTAATTCCTTTTTGTACTTCACTAATTGATACACACTTAAATGAGGTAGATGAATTGTAATGTATTTTATGATGACGTGTTACATCATAGAAAGTCTATTTCAAATTAAAATTGTGAATGTAACATATGGCTCAGAAGGCATTGTTTACAGTTTTTCATGAAGTTTGTAAACTACAATATTAAGAATGCCACTAAATATGCACCTCAAACTTTTATATCTGTTGTAAATATGACGAGATATAGAGTGACATGTTAAATAACATTAGAAAAACTTAAGTCACTTTTAAAAAAATTTAAGGCAAAAATTCCTTTTTACTCCCCTATACTGATTTTTCTTTCTCCTCCTGTCCCCAGAATTCTGGACTTGCTCCTTTCTTTTCTCTATTTATAATCTCCCAATAAAAAAACTCTATTATTTCTCTTCATGCCTTCACTTATCACTTATTTGGCTAATGACTCCAAGATCTATAGCCTTAGGACTGGGGAACAATCACACTTTAATAGATAGCTCTTATGTATCTTTACTCAGATGCACTTTTTTTTTTTTTTTTTTCTGTGAGGCAATTGGGATTAAGTGAGTTGCATAAGGTCACACAACTACTAAGTGTTAAATGTCTGAGGCCAGATTTTAACTCGGGTCCTCCTGACTGGAGGGCCAGTGCTTTATCCACTGTGCTCTCTAGCTGCCCCTCACTTTAAACTCTACCTATCTAAGCCTGAACTCATCAGCTGCAACTTTCCTCTACCTCCTTCAAAAACAAAACAACTATTTTTCTGAACTTCTCATTTATTTGTGCAGCACTACTATTTTACCTAATCTGATACCTTACACAATATAGGATCTGAATGTTTGGTGAATCCAAATCAGTTCACAACAGGTATGGTTGATCTCCATAAAATATGCTCCCCCCCAAAAAATAAAAATAAAAATCACACATGCTCTGACTTGACAACTACCTCCTGCCGATTGAATAGTAGTCTTATTTTTTGACAGAATCTTTGTACTTTGTGAATATTGTTGTCCTGCATTCTCTCCTCTTTAGGAGAAATTTCTCCTATTTCTCTATATAGAAATAACAAATCTCTACTGCAGTTTAACAGTTGAGCTTATAGTTGTTTGTCCTATTTTTCAACTTTTCATGGATCTGTCACCTTAGTGGGTATTAGCAAAGTTTGCAGAGCATCTGTCAACAAAGTGCTAAAATCTATGACTCTGAAACTCCTCTTTTAACCCATAACTAATATCCTTCAACTCAAGTGGAACAGCAAAACTTAATAAAATATGAAGGCAATCCCCTATCAGTAAAGCAGGCTGCTTCTATATCAATTGCTTTGGAGGTACAAAGGTAATGAAAATATAGATATGAACTATACATCGTGTTCCTGTGTATTAGAGAGCTACCAACTAGGGACCACAAATCTCTGAAATAGGTATCAAAGAATTTCTAGTTTTCTTCAAATATCAATCCTCAATTGAAGAAAATAATCATTTTGAGCAAAAAAAGGATAGGCACATAAGTTCTCATGATATTGATCGACATAAATATCAGTCACAAATAACTGAGATGAAATTAACATTTTATAATTGAGGATCTGACTCCGTCTTTTTGATTTATTGATATTGTTGATTCAGTTCCCTAAAGTCCAAAGGTTTTGGTTACTCCAAATCCTAAAACCATTGTTAAGTGGTGGTATTGTTTCACAAATTGAAATGATTATGTTTTTTCTCTATATAAATGATTCTCTTCATATTGAGAT
Organism: Myrmecobius fasciatus; assembly: GCA_023553655.1. Taxonomy (NCBI): domain Eukaryota; kingdom Metazoa; phylum Chordata; class Mammalia; order Dasyuromorphia; family Myrmecobiidae; genus Myrmecobius; species Myrmecobius fasciatus. The sequence goes on from JAJPUD010002592.1 coordinate 110,518, forward strand.
CTCTTTTTATTATGTAGGAATGTGATACATACTTCTAGTTTTCATTGCACTTTCCAATAAGTTTTAAAAATTGTTTATTGATACTGTCTTCATTGACAGCCTTGATTGCTCAATTCATATATTTGAACAATTCCTTTGAATTTAATTTTAATATTATGAGGTCAGGTGCTCTCTCTTAGCTAGAATTCTGAAAGCCAATTGAATGAAGTTAAGGTTTTTTTTCAAATCAATGAATTGAGTATTTATACTATTGTAAATATGCTGAAATATGATATTCATACCCTTAATTCTAAACCAATAAGAGAAAAATGCAAATTATGACTCTGTTAAAAAAAAGGAATAACCATATATGTATAACTTCTTGATGACATGTACCTGTTTTTATCTTAATTACCTATGGAAACTCTTTCTGACTTATGTGCTAAAATACTTTATCTAGTTTTCCACATAGTTCCTTTTTCTCCAAGGATTTCATGCCATGCAAGAATAGAAAATTGAAAAGGAGTGAGCTTGTGGCAAAATAATTGATGTCCCTTTAGGCTGTCCCCATGAGAATTCTCCCATAATAGCTTAAATCCTCCTTATTTAGGTCTCACAGTTTAACTTGTCAATATATAATTATAATTCCAAAACAAAACAGATTACTTTTCAGTTATGGTCTGGATGCTGTCTTACACAATAAAAAGAAACATTGGCTATATGAAGGGGATGTCTTATTAACAGTTTTCTTATTTAACAATTTACCAAGGTTAGGATTCTAAGTGTGAATGTTAGCTTTAACAATCCTAAACAAGATTCATCTAGTTTTTTTTTTTTTGTTTTTGTTTTTGTTTTTTTTGCTAATGGCTACACAGGCTTGAGCCTCTGACCTTAGAGGTGGCTGTCATCATTATGGAAATTGTGTGTGTGTGTGTGTGTGTGTGTGTGTGTACTTCATACATATAGACATACAGACATTTACAAATATAAATATTATGTCATTTATATCATATATTTGTAGATATTTATGTCATATATTGCTCTTCTTTTTTTTTTCTTTTCCTTTTCCAGGAGTGAGTACATTTTTAATGGGAAGTTTTCCAAACCAATTGTGTTATTGTTTTGGCCGGTAGCACCTTAGGTGGGATCTAATTTGAAATTTGAGAATTGAATCTGTCAGCAATCCTAATAGACCACTTCTTAAAATATACACACTATGTTACTGGAGAGCCAAGAGAATTAGAGCTAATAATCTGAAATTATAGGAGTGTGTGTTATTTGGACTTCATCTGTCTATCTTATGTACACTCATGGGAATGGAAGCTTGGTATGAGCAGGTGTCATGTACTGTACTCCACAAAGCACATAGGTATGGAATTAATTTATTATAGGAATCAAGACAATAAGACATATCAATTGACTCTCATGCCTGTGAATTTAGATTTTAAAAAAATATTGATACTTCTAAAATTGAAAATACTATTATTAATCAATATAGCACATAGAAGGCATGTATGGAATATATTTATACACAAATGCATATGTGTTTGTGTATGTGAGTATATATACATATGCACACATTTATTTACACACCTGTATCTATACCCACCCACATACCTTCTTTGGCTAAGTTAATCTCTCCATAACTTTTTCATCTCCATCTTAAACAATGGTATATGCAAAAGATAACAGAGGATATATTTCAAAGTTTTCTAGTAGTATTAAATATGTTTTACATAGTTTTTATTTCATATGAATATTTCTCTTTTATTTGAAAACATGAAATAGCTTTTAATGTGTCTTTCTTTGAAATTAAACTATAAAAAGGTAGTTTTTATTGCCTATTCTCTCAAATTTTATAGCTATAGTTAGAACTCTAAGCCTGACTACTGTAACTCATTGACTTTCTCTGAACCCTGACTTGTTCTCTACACATGGGACAGAATTACCCCTAGATTTCATTTAGATAATCTCACTTTTATTCTCACATACTCATAAATATTGTGAAGTTTTTTTTTGTATAAAGCTAAATCTCCTAATTATGACTTTAATACTCAATTCAAAAAAAAGTTGACATTGTTCTGTTACATCTATTAGTTTTACATTGCCAAATCTTGATATCCTACCTTAATTCTGAACATTATAATTATACCACTTATTCCTAAACTGTGCATCTTACTTTTATATTATCTTTCTCAAATGCTATCTTAGCTCTGGAGTCAGATGGAGTCAGATGATAAGGATTCATCACCTGGCATTTACTATCTTTGTAATCTTGAGAAAAATCATGCAGTCTCCCAGGACCTCAGTTTCTTCATCTAGACTCTTATTACCAAAATAAACACTGAAGTCCAACATTTTTTTTAATTAGCTGGTTAGTTTAAAGTAATTTTTCATTCCTCCAATTTTCTTCTCTTCCTTTTTTTCCCCTTCTTCCCTCCTTACCTTTCTTCTTTATTCTCCCTTCCCTCTTGTTTTTATTAAAATCTAAGGCCATCATCTTCAGATTTTTTTTTCCAGGATAATTCATCAGAGTACTTAATATTCAAGTTGTTGCCCAACTGAATTATTGGGTTCAATCTTCAAATCATGTAATGATGAAGGTGAATGAGGGGGTAAAATCTTATTCTACTAATATGTGATTGTAATAACAAGTTGGTGAATGCATAAGCATGTGACATTTTTTTATAGGAAGTATTCAAATTTTATAGAAGTATTTTTAAATACTGTTTTCTCCCCACCAAGGTTGCCATGTTAAGAACTTATTCTTCAAATAATGTGATAGCCCAAAGTAAAGTCACTTATCAAAATGACTCTAATGTCAATTAAGATTTGTTCTGTACTCAGCAATGGCACTCCAGGCAGTTTTTCTCCTTTGCAAACTTGCTTTTGAGCTGTTTATACTGGATGTGACTTATGTTTCACCACCCACATACTCTGTATATGTCCCTGTGGCCCAACATTATGCAGAAGGAAAAAAGTTGAATGGTTTAGGGAGGTGTATATATATACACATATATAGTATTGAACCACTGGGACTTTATACCATTTCCCATATCATTGTAGTTATCTTATTAGGCAGAAGTTGGATTGATTTGCAGGCAAAAATTGTAAATAAGTGAGGTTTTGATTGAGGGAAATTCTCTTTCCCACAGTCCTTAAGATAGGAGGGAAACTCATGTAGGTGGCGAATTTTGTTAAATACATCCCTAGATTCAGTTTTTTCAACCCTTGGTACTTTTGTTTCTTTCATATACTTTGATATGTAATGAGATTCTATTTTACACAGTCCTACCATTGTTTTAATTATGTAAACTTAGTCTCCTCAGCTGCAATGGGAATTCGTGAAGACAGGGAAAATCAGAAGGATTTCCTTGATATCCCAAGTAGCCTTTACAACAATGAAGGGCAAATGGTAGAAACTTTAAAATTGGATAAAATAGAAGAAAATCTGCCCTCCTAGCCCTTCTCTCTTACTATTCAAAATGTCATAGGGATATGAGTTGTTACTTCAACTAACCCACCTCATCTTTATTTTGCTCTGAAATAAGATAAATTAGAATTCTAGACATTTACCTCATTTTTCTTTATAGTAGTAATGTTTTCTATGATCAAATGTGTCAATACTTTACTACAGGAGCAGCTAGATGGCATAGTTAATAGAGTACTGGTCCTAAAGTCAGGAGGACCTGAGTTCAAATCCATCCTCAGACACAATACTTCCTAGCTTGTGTGACCCTGGGCAGGTCACTTAACCCCAATTGCCTCAGCAAAAAAAACAAAAACAAAAAACAAAGAAAACCTTTACTACAGCTCACTAAATTGGGTTGGCTTATATGATTGAGGTATATCAAAATATTCTCTCATCATATCACAAACATCTGTCTCACCAATAGCAGACCAAAGTGGTTACAATACAAAAAAAAGTGATCAAAATATTGTGGGATGTCCTTTCATATAATGAAATTATATTTTTTGATTTGGATGATTGCATTATTTATCATACCCAGTAAATTCTCTGGTTTTTAAAGATGTAAAAATCAGGCAGCTTTACATATACATATATGTGTAGATGTGTAGGTGTATGTATGTATCTATGTATAGAAATATGTGTGTATATATACATATATGCCATTATTATCTTTATTAAACACAATATTATGCAACTGCTTATTTCAAAAGTAAATGTTCATTGAAGCTGCTTGGGCAGTTTCATAAAATATATCTATAAAAATAAATAAATAGATACACACATAAATAAATACATACATACACAATTGAGGTTAAGTGGCTTGCCCCGGGTCACACAGCTAGTGTCTGAGGCTAGATTTGAAATCAGATCTTCCTGACACCAGGGCCAATGCTCTACCCATTGTGTCATTAGCTACCCCTAATACACACACACACACACACACACACACACACACACACACACACAGAAAGAGAGAGAGAGACGCTATTTGGTTGAATTCATTTCCCCTCAAAAACTGTATCAAGTCATTGACAGACTAATTCCTCTACTAGACTTAATCTTCTTCATGTAACAGACTATCTTCCCTTTCCCTTTGTAATCTTCCAGCCCTTAAATGCTCTTTTAGATGTTCTTAATGTACAATTAAAATTGTGGTGATCAAATGAAGGAGACTAGTATTAGCAAAATTAACATGGGACAAGTAAAAAAAAAAGTAAACTTATCATAAAATATTTATTATATGTATTTCCATATATATTTCTGTAATTCTTTGTACATACATATTTCATATGATAAATAATTGTATAATTTATATATAGTATATATGTGTACATAAATGGTTATATAGATAAATGTATAATAAATATGGTCATATTGAAAACTCAATAATCAACTCTCATAGTGTTGTTTGAGCTGGCTCTAGCAGAACCCAGTTTGGACTAAGGACTTATGATTCATTATTAAAGGGAAAAAAGTCATAGTTGAATACTGTCAAATTTGGAAGATGAACACAGTACCAAATGAGTTTACTCTACAAAGTATTTAAATTAATATATGAACTGGTACCATATCTTCTATTAATCATTTTTTGGTGGGAAATCTGATCTGGTTTTAGCATTCATTTTGGCATTAATTGAATGCCATACAGACAGACAGAAAAGGAGGTAAAAGCAGATTCATTATCTAGGACTAGTATTCTACCAGAATATAATGACATTCTCTTTCAACTGTTATCTATAAGTTATGCTTAATTTCAGTATTCATAAAACATTAAGTATCATATAACAATTTAGTTGCAAGTACAGTGACAAAATAGTTAAAATAAAAACATGGACAAATTGCATTGTAATCAATTATATTTGGCTTGTTTCCTAAATGAAGAAAATTATCCACATAAAGTCTAGCAGAGGAAACAAAAGATGCATCTGTATGGATGAGTGTAATCCCTTCATTGATTTATGGACATAGAATCCTCCAGGGCTTCAAATTTAAAGCAAAAGAAAACAAAACATATGATGTGTCTGAATGAGTTTAAATTTGTATTTGCATCTCTCAGATGGATGAAAGATATATGAAATCATATGTGACCAATAGTTCCCTATTGACTATGCATCAGAGAAATTTCAAATGTGTTGTTTGCTTCAGCAAGTGCAGGAATATGTTTTACCCCTAATATGCTAGTTTCAGAATGTCACATGCAAATAACTAGAGAAAAAGGGAAAAAGGATAATATATTCGGTTTTAGTTAAGCCTACTATTTTGGAGGCACACTGAATTTAGGAATACTTTATATATATACACTCTAACTTCCAGGGATCTTACTATGAAGAGAACCCTAAACATCCCAGTTGCATATGATTTGGATAGGTGCTCTGATTTGAATCAATTAGAAGACAAAGAAATAAAACCCAGCATACAAACATTTCACTTTCTAAGTCAGCATGGAATCTATGCTTTAGCAATAACATACTGCAGTATATCTGTGAATGTACTCAATTGGTTTTTCTTTTATTTACATATTGTGGGTTGGACTCATGGCTTCAATGGCATAGGAAAGTCTTAATAAATAAAATTTAAAAACCACTACAGATATAATGCAGTATTGTTCTTCAGCATGCAATTTTAGGTAATTGGGGAAGAAGGATTATTGTCATGTTAAGGGAAAACTAAAATGTTAAATCATTTGCTTACAAACATGAAGTCAGTATACGTCATAGATGTGACTTGAATTCAGGTCTAACTTTAAAGCCAACTCTTTTAGTTATTGCCAATTACCTATAAATAAAAAATTACATTTATAATATATATCTAGAATAATCTCAAAATATTTTTTCCATCTCAGACTGGAGTAGTTTATGTAACTTATTATGCCAATGGCTAAATAATCTTTCTGAATGAAGATTTATTTATTTCCTTAGGAAAAAAGAAGAATGTGTCATCTCTATCCTCATATATAGGACATGAGACTGTTTCTACTCTCTCTACCACTGTGGTGTACTCATCACTAATTTTTAAATGAGATTATATAAAGACATATATATATATATATGTATGTATGTTTGTATATATTGGTAGATAAAATGATTTGCAAGTCTTGAAGTGTTATACAAAATAAGCTATTATTTTTATGATTTTAATGTTATTATCATCATCATTATTGTTATTATTACTATTATTATTATTTCTGCCCAGCTGACAGAAAGGTAACAATGGTCTTGCTGGGATAAAGGGATCCCCTCAGAATCCATAGGCAAAGGTCCTTTCAGCTTCTCCTCCCCTATACTTTGGCCCAATTTGAAAACACACCATGGAGGTTTTGCAGAAGTATCCTGAGAACTGCCTCAGCGGGCATAAAAAGGCATTCTTTGTTACTTCTATCTTTTTCTGTTAGATTTGAAAATGATAGTTTTGTAGTTACCAGAAAACCACAGAAATGTTCTGCCCCAGAAATGACCTGGAATGAAGTCCAAAAATCCCAAAGTTGCATTTGGAAAAATAGGCAGATTTTAAGAAAGTAGCAAAGGTTAAATTTGGGGTAATAGTCAAAGATATCAAATTAATATAATAAAAGGGTTGTTTAACAACAAATTTCTTTATTTACATCTATATTTCTATATCTGACAAAGGACATGGATCCTAATTTAGTAAATATTCAGTAAGCACCTAGAATGTGCTAAGTCCTGGAGATTAACAAAACAAAGATATGATTAATACTGATCTTGCAATTGAAGAGTTTGACTTCTCTTATAGGATTCAAAATTCCAAATATTTATGTAAATAAGTAAATACAAAATGTGTAACATAAATGCAAAGCAAATATAAGGAGGAATGGAGGACTGTCACTTTGAGAAATGTGAATCAACAAAGGATTTTATAGGAAATGACATTCACCAGAATTAAACCTTGAAAGAATCCAAAAGTAGAGATAAGGATGATCCAGCATTCTGAATATAAGGAAAATTATATATAATGTCATGGAAGCAAGAGATGGAATGTTGTTTTGGCTTGAACATACTATATTGTTTGTGGGGAGAAGGGTATATGTGAAATTATTCCTAGATTTTGAAAGGCTTTAAATGCCAAACAGTACAGTTAGTATTTTATTTTAAGGGCAACAGAGTTTATTATAGGAAGTCATTAGAACTTCTTGAGCAGGTTGGAATGGCCAGACATGGTTTATTTTATTGATTTGACAGAAGTGGGTAAAACAGATTGGAAATAAAAGATGCTTAAGGCAGATTATTTTAACAGTCCAGGCCAAAGATACCTAGCTCTGTCTGAATGGAAAGAAGACAGAAATAAGAGATATTGTGGAGGGAAGTTCACTTTTATTTATTCAACTTTTCCTCTCTTTTCTAAAATGAAAGGAACATTTTGGTCATCACTTATGCATTTATGGAATATCTGTATTTAAAAAGAAAAGGAATTTAAAGTTTAATGATATATAACACATAGAATTGTGTATATTGTGCTGGAGAAAAAGCTAATAATAATGATGATGTAATCAGTGAAAATATGCATATAATTATAGCAGGGATTTGATATTTTTTTCTTCTTCTGACTTCTCCTTTCCTCTGCTTCCCTGAAAAAAAAAATGTAACAGAACAAAACATTTTAAAGTTAGTTACCTAATATGTCTATAATGATTTCTGGGTACTTAAAAAATGTCATTGCTTTGGGATTGATTTTGACCTAGTACATTCTTGTGAAATGGAAACAGAATAGTGGGATTCCCACTTTATAGACACATAAGGCAGTTTAAATGTTAGGTTTTAAAAATGGATCTCTTGTTTAGTTCTCATTTATGTCTGTTTTTCATTCCTCTTTGCAAAATTATTTGTCTATTTTTTCCATTTGTTATTATAGTTTTTATGATGTTATTTTAAACTTAACATAATGACCAAAACCTTGGAATACAATACCATAGTTACGTGGGATTGAATCAGGCTTGACTTCCTTTTCTTTCTGCTTGTTCTGGATGGATAAATGTGAAAGAATTAATAGTGATTATAGTCTTTGTGTCCTCATATTGCCCCCAAAAGGCAAATGTCAAATTAACCAGCAATACCTTCTGCCTTGCATGCTGCCCTCCAGAGTTATACAAAATCTTTCCATAGCTTTCATTCCTTACATTATAGATATAATTATGGGTGCATTTTCTCATTTGTAATTACAGCTCAAAAAAAAAAAAAAAAACCAAGGTTGAAGCAATATATGTCTGTCTAGTAATTAATGAATTTTAACCCCCCCCCATTTTTGAACACCTTTATACCATGGAGATAAGAATGTAATCACATAATATGTTCCATTTTTATCACGGTGTTACTGTTATTAAGTGAAAGACTTCATCATTTCTTTTCTTTATAATTTCCCAGATGGTATCAATCAACAAACTCTTGATTCTAGAATGTTTCAATCTGCTACCCAAGAGAAAAGTCAAGCTTTCTTCTGGAAGCCCTTTTATGTATTTGGGGTTTTATTTTTCCCAGGCCATGACATTGCATCTCTGTGTTTCGGTTGAGCTACCACTTTGGAATTCTTTGAACCGTATATTAGAATCTCACTTCATTATAAAACAATTTTCTTTTCCTTTTTTCAAGATTCTCATTTTCTTAATTAAGATTAGAAAATAAACTGAAGGAACTCATTTTAAATAAACCACTGAACTTTTGCCCACAGGGGTCTGGAGACCAAAATTTTAACCTTTTTGGCTGACTGAATCTAGAGAGATGCCAAGGGAATCCAGCTTCCCAACTAAGCTTATAGTTTGCATCACTGAGTCCTTTTAGCTGTTAGTGTCTGTCCTCCCAGCTTGAAGCTTTCACTTTGCCAGTTACTTCTGAAGAAATAACTATGTATCATTGCACTGTCAGAAATTTCATAAGGAAAAAATGTTTGCATGTCAAGAACAGCTTTTGTGGATATTTATTTCTTCAGCAACTTTTTAACTATCCCCTAGTGAAATATTTCCAGCCCAACCCCACCTAATCTTAATAGATAGTGGGATGAAATCAGAGAGCAAGGACATCTGGAACTGATTCTGAATAGCTGAAGCTTTTGTGTACATGCCCTCACCACTTATCACATTAATGGAACAACAGTGCTGATCTTGGACCAGTCCTGTAGACAGATCATTAAAAAAAAAATTACTTTTTAAGGACAAATCTACAAAGCACTCTGAAATTACTTACCAAAGCAAAGACTATTATCTATACTGTGTTTCCCTTACTTGGCAATTTTGCAATTCATTATAAGAAGTGATATACTTGTTATTGCTTCTTAAAGAACAACTATTTTTAATACATATTTTGGTGCTCATTGCTTATAATTTCATCATCCTGCAGGTGTTCATTTACCTTAATGTTTGTAACATTGACCTCTCCTTTAACTGACATGCATCTCCTCTTTCATATGCAGTGCTTTCTAGAAAATCTGTTGGAATTTTCTAAGTGAAGGGAAAACAGTGAACAAATTATTTTATGTAATTTAATAAGTTGGGTCTTAGTGTCATTGAATATATTTTTTTTCTTAAATTTAAAACACATGTAAAATATATGCTATAATGGTGTTAGTGTCAAAATTAACATTTGCATTATAATGATGTATAATATAAAGCTAGCAATATGCATAAGTATAATATGTAATTTATTATGTGAGCAAATCTGAAATATGTAGTGTACAAAGCCTTAGAACCAACAGGATATGTTACATGACATGAAATATAAATAATATTATGATATGTTATGAATGCAAATAATGATCCTCTGAAATGGTTACATTATTCATGTCACATTGTATGTATTCATTTCACTGAAACCAGATTTCATATTTTATATAATTATCACATTGAATAACATTAATTTGAATATATGTGACCACTTCAAGGAATTCATTATTTGCATTCATCAGGATCTAATCAAAAATTATACTGAATAACAACATTTATCAACATGTATTATTCTATATTATGATACAATGCTATCTCATTTTATATTACATCATAATTATTGAAATGGTGATAGCATCAAGAAATTATAGTTAGAAACATGAATTCAGAATCAGAACTACTTAAACTCCAACCTCTGACAAACTGTTTTCTGTGTGATGATGGCCAAGTCATTTAACTTCTTAGTGTCCTAGGAATTGCTATCAAAAAGCTGGTTCTTGTCTGAAATTGAAAAATGAAGTTTCTTTAAGAGTTTCTTAGAGTAATTGAATCCCATATATATATATATGTATATATATATATACATATACATATACATATATATATGTATATGTATATGTATATATATACAGAAAAATGTGTGCATATAATTAAAAGTTTAAAATATGTTGCTAAAGATGACATGCATATGTAATTAGAGAGGCAGCAGTACAAAGTGGATTCAGAAGGTCAGCTTTCAAAACTGACACCCTTTCTGAATGTTGGAACATATGTGCTAGTTGACTCATATTTTTTTTTGTCATTGTTATTGTTTGTTTGTTGGTAGATAATTATTCTCATTAACCCTACTTCACAGGGCTATTTTGATGAAAGTATTTAAAAGAATACAATAATAAAATTAGTAAATTATGTTGAAAGGCAAAAGATTTTTCTACTTGTATTAGTTCTGTAATGGAAACTGCTAGATAACTAAATACACAGTTTCACTTTTTGTGGATCTTCCTAAATACCCTCTGATATTTTAATATGAAATTTTTCTTTGAAGCTATTAGATTTTTAAAAATCAAGATAGAGTCAGCATGCTTTTTAAAATATTTGTCCTCACTGAAATTAAACTTATTTCCAATTTTTGTTGATTAGAATAACATACTAAAAATAAAAGTCAAATTATGATCATGCACTTTTTATTGGTTATGGGGAGTAATTTCATATTTGGGGGCAATGTCTAGTATAGAAACTTCCTTTTCTGATGTACATTATCAACCTGACTGTAATCTAAAACCATAGAAAATTGCTTTTGGCATTGAGAAATTAAATAAATTGCTTATTGTTCCCCAGAAAAATATGTGTTAGGGGCATTGAACGGAGATGACCCTATGTCCACTTACTTATGACTTATAAATATTCATTTGCTATACCCTTAGATTACATTTGTCTTACCTGCTCCTTTTGTGATAGGATGAAAGGCTTTAAATATTATTTCTTAATAATAAAACTCTCATTGTTATCTGTCATTGTTTATGGTTCTCAATCTGGCTAGCAAGTATGGCACTCTAAGCAAATCAAGTTAGTCACTTTCCTTTTGTTTTGCAAAAATATCCCACATTCTGTTCTAGAAACAAAATTATTATTATCACTTTACAAATGGTTATATTATGAGGGATAGCCGATTATGAATTTTAGGTAATTCTCAAATTATCTCCCCTGGACCTGTTTTCTAGATTGGTTATTTTTAACAATGAGATATTTCATGTTTTCTTTCATTTTTTCATTCTTTTGATTTTGTTTGTTGCTTGTTGTCTCATAAAATTATTAGCTGCAATTTGCCCACTTTTTAAAGGAATTTTTTTTCAGTGAGTTTTTGCATCTCCTTTTCCATTTGGCTGATTCCATTTTTTAAAAGTATTTTTCAGTGAATTTTTGTATATCTTCTTCCATTTGCCCAATCCTGATTTTCAAGGCATTCTTTTCTTCTTAGGGTTTTTGTGTCTCTTTTGTTATTTGGCTTATTCTGTTTTTTAAGATGCTATTTTCCTCACTATTTTTTTTTGCCTCTTTTACTGAGCTCTTGATTTTTCTTTTCATATTTTCTTAAATCTCTCATTTCTCTTCCCAATTTTTCCTCTACCTTTCTTACTTGATTTTCAAAATCCTTTTTGAACTCTTCCATGGCATGAGACCCAACTTATATTTTCCTTTAAGACTTTGAATATAGAAATTTTGATTTTGTTGTCTTCTTTTAAGTATGTGTTTTGATTTTCCTTGACACCATAGTAACTATCTTTGGTCTAAATTTTTTGTTGTTGTTTGCTCATTTTCTAACCTATTACTTGACTTACAACTCTATGCTAACATGAGACTTTCTTCACAAGTCAAGGTGGCACTCTCCTAAGTATCAGGTTTTTTGTGCATTTGTTATCAGAGGTAATTTTGTGGATCTGTAAGATATTGGTTCTTTCCAGGTGGTGGGATCTACTGAAAGATGTGTTTTACTACTCTCCTTTGTTATGCATGTTTTGTGAATGACTACAAACAGTATTTTCAAGCCTGGAACTGTAACTAGAATCTTTGATCCCCTGAAGCCAAAAGCTCTGCTATGCTAGTGCTTCTCCTCTCACTGGGATTAAGATCCAGGACTGTAACCCAGATCCAAGTATAGGTAATGCAACAGAGACTTGCCTCCAGTGCCAGCAAAGGGATCCCTGTAAATCTTTTTTGTGATCCACTGTCAGATCCCTTATAATGAATGTTCTGGCACTGATTCAGTTACCCAAAAGGTCTTTGCTGGGTGCCTGTCTACAAGCCTGTACTGATCCGTTCTCCTCTCTTATCCTGGAAAACCAGACCTTTCCTATCAAACTTCTAAGTCGTCTAGAGTTGAAAAATTATTTCATTCCATCTTTTTGTGAGTTTTGTTGCTCTAGAATTTATTTAAAGTTATTATTTAAAGGTCTTTGGAGGAGTATTTGGGGAGTATTCAGGTAAGTTCCTGCCTTTACTCTTCCATCTTGTTTCTACTTCCAACAGTAATAGTTAGAAGAGAGACTAACAGTAATAACATAAGAAGTTATAGATTTCGTTCTCAATATATTATGTAATTTACATTATTAATGCATATATTAATATTGCATGAAAACATTCAATGCAAATTATATTTTATGACCTACAGATGCTATTCTTTTGTATAAATCATATGTACTCTCATAAATAGCAAATGTTGAAGTCATTGTACTTTGATAGATGGAATTTTAAGGCAAAGCTGTCATATTTGATTAATCATTCTCTTCCATTTTGTTCATTTTGATTTAGGCTCTTTCTCAGTTATATATTGTTCTTTAAAAGTCTCATAATTTCATGTCTCTAGACAAAATGAGAGTAAAATGTGAAATATCAGAATGTAGACAACTAATTTTTAGTAAAAACAAAATCTTTTAGCTACTAAACAATACTATCAGAAAAGGTTCAAGGTAGAAATAATCTAAATTCTCTGAAAAAATGTTGTTTACTACTTATTTCTAATGGTAAGTTTTCCATTCTAATGTACAACTGATTTTTTATTTATACATTTATTTATTTTTGATTTTTGTTGTGCATCAGTTGGAGAATCTAAATAGAATGATTTAAAGTAATATAGAAGAGAACTTTCATTGAATTACATGTGATTTGATTTCAATTATCTCACAGTTTCAAGTTTTGGATTAAAAAATCTTTGCAAAAGCCACTAAAGGATTTTCTTAAAAAGTATATTTTATTTAAATTTACTTGAGTAAATCTTAATTTAGATGCATTTTAGTTTATGTGAAAACTATTCAAGATTTTTTTATTTAGAGAAATATTTAGAAAACTACCTTTTATATTAATTTGCTATAAAAAATAAGTATTTGTTACAAATATTAAGATTCAGTGCCTTAGTTGGGATCAATAATTGATTTTTATTCTTAATTTTTTTAAAACTTTAAAGAAAATACGTCTGAGAAAGAAACTCTTGTATCAAAAATATTTTCCTTCTTAGAGATTGAGATTTTCATGAAAACTTATTTAATTCCTCTTTGATAGTTCCTCCCTGTATGGCCTGCCCAATACTTTAGCACACACATGTGCTTGCTGATCTCATCATCTTCCACAGATTCAATTATCCACTCTATTTAGATGACTTTCAGATCTATTTATCAAGTCCTAACCTCTCTCCTGAACTCATATTACCAGCTACCTATTGGCTCTCTCACTAGACGTCATAAACATTTCAAAACCAACATAATGTAAAGTAGAAATCTGGCCGTATCACCATCAACCAAACAGCTGGTGTTGACTTTGTTGACTTTGGAGTCAGGAGTTCTGGAATTCTAATCTCTTCCTATGTGACTCTGGGCAATTCATATATATAACCTCTCTAACCCTTCATTTTCTCTCCTTAATAGGGTGATAATGATAACATCTATCTCAAAGATTTGTTCTGAAAATCAAATGATAACATGTAGAGTGGTTTGCAATTCTTAAATTGATATATACATTCTTTGAAATGTTTTTAACCATAGTAGGTAGGTACTCTGAGGGATTACTATCTCTATTTGCCATCAAGGAAATGAAGGTTAACAAACCAATACTTGTTTAAAATCACACAGCTAGTAACTATCAGAGACTGGATTCAAACCAATTTTCCCAGGCAATGTCTACTTGCCTTTCTATTATATCATATTGCCTTAATCATAGAATGAATCAAGATAAATGGTACTTTTTGATTAGCAAGATTGATTATGTTTCATACTAATTATCATTATGGAAAGTGGAACATAAACATTGCTGTATTTTTTTAGGTTCATTTCCCCATTCCCCAGTTAATAGTATCCAACATGTTGTCCTTCCAAAATTAAGAGGAAAGCAATTCTATATTAAATGTTTCTATAATGAATATAATATGCTTCCTTCTTTCAGTATAAACCTCTCAGAAGACTTGCTTCCCTCCAAGAATTTACAATAATCAGTCCTCTACATGTTACCCCTGTCCCCTCCCCCAAAGAGGGGGTCTTATTTTTCTATTATGTGTATTAGAACCCTTAAAACATAAAAGTACACTTTCACCATTTTTTCAAAACAAGTTAATTCATTCTAAATGCATAACATTTGAGAGAGATCATTTTAAATGTAACAATCAATAAAACAATAAATCAAACCCTGATTTATATAGCATTGTTCATTTCCAAGGTGTATATGTTCATGTTGAAAATTTCACAATTGGTTCTCTTTAATCTGTTTCAGCTGCCTCTGGTATGCTTTTGAAAGGTTTTCACTGAGTGAATACAAATCCTCCCTTAGTAAAGGGTTTGGTATGGAGGGGTCTCATTTACATATGGAGAAACATTTATCCTTTGCCCTCCAACCCTGTCCCACTGCCATGGTGTCAGAAGCCTAGACACTAAACCTTTGGATTAGCAACTAGAAAACGAACAAAAAAGAACAATGTCATGCTTAGAGGAGTGTCTCTAGAATACACCATGTTACTTAGAGGCAGTAGTTAGATGACCTTTGCAGCATGCCTCTTAAAGCTGATTAAATACACTAGGAGAAAGCAGAAGTTTTCTTTATGTTACACTGTTAACATAGTCCTTGAAAGAAATACTTTTATTTTCAGAGAATAATATATGCCCCTATATATGTATACATAAAAATACTTGTGTAGATATAGTTGTACAAATGTAATATATATTTCTGTAATACCAATAAAAGCCTGTGTCATAGAGGAATTACTATTTTAGTGTCATTACTCATCCTAACCACATCACCGTTTTGCAGAAAGGTTTCACCTATCCCCATTCCTAAAGAAGATTCTCTTTAGGGTATCTCAAGAAATTTAACACCCCAAAAAACATTTCTTTGTGAACTTTCTGGAATCTTAAACAATTCTAGTATCTTCATTTTAGTCATTACTGGGTCTGCGTCCCAAGGAAATCATAGGAGGGAAAAGGACCCACATGTGCAAAAATGTTTGTAGCAGCTCTTTTTATGGTCACAAAGAATTGGAAAATGAGTAGATGTCCATCAGTAGGGAAATGGCTGAACAAGTTGTAGTATATGAAGGTAATGGAATATTATTGTTCTATAAAAAATGATGAACAAGCTGATTTTAGAAAGGATTGGAAAGAGTTATATGAACTGATATAAATAAAACAAGCAGAACCAGGAATATATTGTATACAATAAGAGCAAGAATGTGCAATGATCAATTATGAAAGACTTAGTTCTTCTCAGTGGTTCAGTGATCCAAAGCAATCCCAATAGACTTCGTATAGAAAATGCCATCTGCATCCAGAAAAAGAACTATAAAGACTAAATGTAAATCAATATATGCTATGTTCACTTCTTTTTTTTTTGTTTTTTTTTAATCTCTTCCATGGTTTTTCCCTTTTGCTATGATTTTTCTCTTCCAACATGATTCATAAAGCTATGTGTATTAAAATAAATAAAAACAAAAATATTTTTATCTTATCTTTTATGTTTAGCTAAGTTTATTCATTTATTGGCTCATTTCAAACAAAAATGAAAGAACCCATAACTTTTTCTTTATTGTATGTAACTTTGTTAGCAAGGGATTCTTTGTATCAATTTATCTCGTGATTAGAAAAATGATAGGACTAGTCACTGTCTCTAGAAAAAGCTATAGGGAACATAAATAAAAAGCTGCTATATTGCATATTTTCCTATTTATCGGGCACAAATAATGAGAAATTGGGCTGAGTAAAATTTCAGTCAGTGACTGCGGGCATTTTGTGAATGAGCACAAAACTGAAAATAATTCGGAAACAAATTAACTTAAAAAAAGAAAGAAAAAGCAAGGAAACTATTTTCCAGCAAAGTATTTTAGTAATATTTATTTTAGGGACAGATAGCCCTGTAAACATAGAATTCATAATCCCTGGTTGATATCACTATATTATGGAAGAGTACATTGTAGTCATATACATAAATATAATAATAAGTCATAATGAAAAGATGTTCAAACTATTTAAGAACATGAATGTGTTGAATATTAATCTTTATCTATATATCTATATATTGTTTAGGAAATGCACTTGTGTGAAATGCTTTACTCTCTGATGGGCCTCAATAAATAAAGTACCACTGCACTTGGAAAATATCTCCCAAACAGTGACATAAAGATAGGACAAATGATAAATTTTAAAAGTTCTGTAGATAGTGATTTTTCCTTTAGCCACATGTAACATGAAGAAAGCTATCCTGTTATAGGTTTATTCTGATTTTTTTAAGGATACATTTACTAAAGAAAAGGAGGGAAGGAAGGGGAGGAGGGAGAGAGGGAAAAAAAGAGACAGGGAAAGTAGGATGTAAAGTCTCTTCTTCAAGTGCTCTCCTTCAGATTGTGAAAGCACTCTGCTTTTGCTGCACTTTTGAAGTAGGGAAAATTGTTCCACACTGTTACAATGCAGAGAATGATGAAGCTGGAGTCCTACAGTGGAAAAAAATTCACTGAGACTTGCAGACATGGCCTTAGGGTATAAATTAACTATCTTCCTCCCCTTTTGAGACCTAGGTTTACTAGAGACCTAATTCTCCTTTTAGGTATACAAGCCTTTTGAAGTCAGGGAGATGGTAGAATTTATATTTGTAACATTACTTATTTACCATCTGAGTCCATAAGATTTTTATTAAATTGATTAAAATGTACCAGGAATATGTCTTCAGTTTGCCATAAAACTTAGAACACCTTCCATTTCCTGTCCTTTCCTCACTTTCCAGCTTTTCCTCCTATGTTGTTACCTTCTTCATGTGGCTCCCTGATGAGAAAGATAAAATAGAAGAACAGATGAAGGTCACATGATCCCAAGTGCCCTTTCCTCACTCAGTAGAGCAGTGATATGAATCATATCTTCTCTGTCTGTCTCTGCAGACAGACACATAGTGCTTCAAGGCTGCAGTAATAAAAAATAACAATCTTTTTTTTTTCTCCTTCATTCTTTCCCTTCCCTCCCTGTTAAAGTTTAAATTGGAAAAGATCCTTCAATATCCTGGCTTTAGGGCTCCTTTTAGTGTCCAGGGTCTCAGAGTCATTGTTGGGAAATGACTCTTGGTCAATGTTACCATGAAAACTCAGACTTTCTTGAAGGTGAAGATTTTTTTTTTTTAAATCACTATGGTGTCACTTGAAACATGAATCCAGCCAACAAGGTGACCATATTTCTGAAAATGTCAGGGATTACCTTTATATTCTTTTACTTGTCAGTGTCAAGGGGCTAATCAAACTAGTTGCAATAGAAAAATCAGGGATCTTAATCACAAGTATCATTTGTAGAGTTGTAAACATTCTACATCCAATGAGACTCTTGTGATTTGTTGAATCACTTGAAATGTAAAGAAAGATTATTTCCTGATGAAATGCCAGCCTTGGCTTTTTTTTAAAGGAGAATTTATGACCAGGAAGAGGGAATTACTATAGATACATTTATGTGTCACTCAGGATATTTATAGAATTTTGTTCTGATAGATATTAAGGTATAAGCACTGATTGAAGTTGGCTCTGCAAATATAGTTCCTAATGAAAAAAGATGATTTGAGTTCACACTGAATATTTTTACCCATTACTCATGTTTATAGCATTTCTGCACTGTATAAGGCACATAATGATGCTATAACCTTTACTATTGACATTTATCAATATTAATATTAATAATGGATTATTATTAATAATGATTATGAACTTATTAATAAAAGGATGGTTATTTGGCCATCTCTCTTAGACCAAAGACGATCATGGCAGTGAGTTCACAGTTATATATTCTTCAAAGAGTAGGTGTTCTGAAGGGTGGCAGTCCACTCTGATTGGCTACCACAATGGAGTGAGCTCCATTAAAATGAAGGCCTTCCTGTTACCCTTGAACAGAAAAGCCATCTCTAGACTCAGACCATTCTTAGCCTTGGTCTATCTAGACAAAAGGATTTGTCTCTACTCAATGCTGAATAGAACACAATAGTTTCCTTACCTTAAATTAGATTCTTTGTAAGGTTAGAAGGTGTCTGACTAGGATTGAGGAAAATTAATTCAATTTCATTATCACTAATTATCCTTCAAGAGGCCAAAATTTTACTTTTTAATATCAGGACTTTAAAAGAAGGGGAGATCTCTTGATCTCCCCAAGATATCGGTTATTAATAATAATTATCTCAATGAACCATTGGGTGAAGCATGGCTAAATTTTCCTCCCATAATTGAAATACTTTTAAGATGCTGTCCCCTATATAACTCAGCACTTAGCACTAAACTTGACACATAGTAGATAATAAATATTTATTGACTGACCTTTGTAGTGAGCAAAATACCCATTGTATCCAAATAATTAGAGAATAAAACTGGCTAATTTTTTGCAAAATTAGTAATCAATTAAAAGGAAAAAAATAAAGAATAGAGTATTATATCTTAGCTGCACCATCAGTAGATATCTTGTTTTTCCTTTTTCATGTGATCTTGGGCAGTCTCTATAAATTTCATTTTCCTCATTTGCAAAAAGATTCTATCCTGCATTTAAATCTATCCTATATTTCTAATTCCTGCCTCAATGGCTGCCATTTACTGGCTATGCAATGTCTGACAAGTCACTTAACCTCTCTATGCTTTAGACAACTTTCTAAGACTGTAAGTTGTAGACAAGATACTGACTTGCTTTGGTAGAAAGGACTTTCTCATCTGAGAATTTTCTGTCAATGAAACCAAAGGTTTGTCTTCCATCCTTATGTGTCTAAATCTCAGCTGGTTATCTGTCTCCAGTAGGATATACAGCTGGGACTTTAAACTCAACATGTACAAAAGTCATGTCATTATCTTCTGTCCAAAACCTGGCCCATTTCCCAGTTTCTCCATTTCTATTCCTGGTACCTTCGTTCTTTCCATTGCCAAGTTCTAAAACTTGTTATCCTCTATTCTTTGTCTTCCCTAACTTCTGCAACCCCATCTAGTAAGCAGCCAAAAGTCTGATAAATAAAGTACTTTCGGGGCAGCTAGGTGGCGCAGTGGTTAGAGCACCAGCCCTGAAGTTAGGAAGACCTGAGTTCAAATCTGGTCTCAGACACTTCCTAGCTGTGTGACCCTGGGCAAGTCACTTAACCCCAATTGCCTCAGCAAAAAA